>JAOTOM010003239.1:0-143230 GCA_034440615.1 Ashinkailepas kermadecensis
GTAGTCCCTCATTCATCTCATTCAGCGCAAATTCGTTGATCTCGCATACATTTGTCTTGGAAGAAAAATCATCATGCTTTACATCTGTCACTTAATTTCTGAATCCGCAATGACGCAGTGGCATCATTTGGCGTAAATGTGGAAAAGTATTTCTACCTCTTCAAGTTTTGCAATGCAGAAACCTCATCCAGCGATGAAGTCTGATCAAAAGGAGCATAATGTTACATCCTTTAGTGCACCTGTCAGATACTTTCAAGGAAACCTAACAGATTCCCTACCACGTTGAAGCAATTCCATCAAGCAAACTGAGAAAGCGTGGTTAATCAAACTAGCTCCACCTGTTCGACTTGTTCGCTGCAGATCGGAGCGGCAGTCACGATGGATGCGAACCCTCGAGAATCTTCAGAATTATCAATCGGCGTGTTTTCGGGAAAATCAAGTGATCAAACTACTGAAGCGATGCCCACAAGCATAAGCCACGTACAAGGATTCAGGGAACATTTTGTCTTATACTCTCATAACTTTCTTCAGCCAGATGACTTCAGCCATTTGCAGAGCACGCAGTGGCACATGCTTCCCATCCCTGGCAAAACGTACCCTCTGAAGTATGAGCAGTTCTACAGCATTGATGGAGTATGATTTTATGTCGCTGGCGGAAACTTCTGGGAAAGCAATCAGCGTGCGCTTCGATTCGATTGATCAGATCAGATCATATCAGATCGAATCAGATTCGAGGGAATCGTGATCAATTGCATTCCAACGATTCGGAGAAAACGTGACAATGAACCCGCGCCGGAAACTCGCGCTTGGAATGGATCATGATCCGATCAGCTCAGCGATCATATCTCAACATTAGTACCGAAATCGAATCCTCCACGCGCGCCAAATCCTCCGGATAAAGGATTAGATGACCGCGACGTAATTGTGCAGTTCAAAAAGCGGCCGTTGGTATGCCATCTCTCCAGCTGCTGACGTGCTCACGACCGGGGGTCACAAACCAGTCACGTGCGCGGCAAAAGTCGCTCTCCACCAGTCACGTGTGCGGAAAAAATGCGCTCTCCACCGCGGCCCATGTTCATGTGAGACGGCAGCTGACGTGCCGACAAACGGGGCTCACCCACCAGTCACGAGTGCGGGAAAATGCGCCCTCCACCGCGGCCCATGTTCATGTGAGACAGCAGCTGACGTGCCGACAAACGGGGCTCACCAAAGCAGTCACGTGCGCAGCAAAAGGTGCCCTCCACCGGGACCCACGTGCGTGTGAGACGGCAGCTGACGTGCCGACAAACGGGGCTCACCCACCAGTCACGAGTGCGGGAAAATGCGCCCTCCACCGCGGCCCATGTTCATGTGAGACGGCAGCTGACGTGCCGACAACCGGGGCTCACCCACCAGTCACGTGCGCAGCAAAAGGTGCCCTCCACCGGGACCGACGTGCGTGTGAGACAGCAGCTGACGTGCCGACAAACGGGGCTCACCCACCAGTCACGAGTGCGGGAAAATGCGCCCTCCACCGCGGCCCATGTTCATGTGAGACGGCAGCTGACGTGCCGACGACCGGGGCTCACCCACCAGTCACGTGCGCAGCAAAAGGTGCCCTCCACCGGGACCCACGTGCGTGTGAGACAGCAGCTGACGTGCCGACGACCGCAGCAAAAGGTGCCCTCCACCGGGACCCACGTGCGTGTGAGACAGCAGCTGACGTGCCGACGACCGCAGCAAAAGGTGCCCTCCACCGGGACCCACGTGCGTGTGAGACAGCAGCTGACACACCGCCCAAGCGGCGTCGCGACGGACACCAATACGGCCACTCTCGGAGATTGCTTGTTCGCTGAATCGGTTGGCAAGTACCAGGTGGCGCCGGGTACCGATTGAAGTTCAAACACCTTAAGTAGGCCTTGACCAGCATTCCAGTAATACATCTACTCGAGCAACTTCATTACGGTAAATTGCTGGTATGATTTGTTGGGATGCTTGCATAGGTATCGGGGAGCGCCGATATGCTTTGTTGAGGTGTTCACGCAGGTGTCGGGGAGCGTTGATATGGTTTGAGGTGCTTACACAGGTGTCGGGGAGCGTTGATATGGTTTGTTGAGGTGCTTACACAGGCATCGGGGAGCGTCGATATTTGTTGAGGTGCTTACACAGGTGTCGAAGAGCGTTGATATGGTTTGTTGAGGTGCTTACACAGGTGTCGGAGAGCGTTGATATGGTTTGTTGAGGTGCATACACATACGTGCTATGCGTGTTATGTTATGGTGTTATGCGCCATGCTATAAATTACACAAGTGCCATGCTTAATTATTAAGGCCAACTATGTCGCGCGTTTCCGCATTCACTGCTCGTCAGTGGTTCCACAGCAGGCTACACGGGCACGTGGAATGGTGGATATGTGTACACATATCATGTTTGTCTGACCGTGCCCACGACCCACGTGAATAATCGTGTTTGTCTGATCTGCTGTGCCCTGGTATGCCTCTGTCTGTCATGCCTCGGCCTCGGCATTCCTCGGCTAGTCTCTGACGTTGTGCGAGTCCAATGGAGACTTGCTTTCGATAATAGTGTGTCCTAGTGCATGGAGTATGACAACAGTAATAACCCGGTGTCACTTGCCACTGCCACGAACACTAATGTGTCTGTGTTTCGCCGCCGCTCAACGGAGCATGGTGTCGCGCACCCACCGGCGCCCTCAGCTGCAAACACCTTACTTGAGGCTACGAGACACTACTCGACCGACCGTGCCGTCCTATCAGAACTGCGCATCTCGCTTGGAGACTGATCTGAGCTTTACATAGCCAACGGCTGGTAATCGTGTTGCTATCCTATACTTGTCTACTGCCTCTTCCATTTCAACACGCACTGTGCCTAACGGCAGTCTCCCACATTCATTTCAAGTTTTTCACACCACCTTCGCGGACACGGTAACACTAAATGAAAATAAAAATAAAAATAAAAATAAAGGGCCACCTATGTTACCACGGCAAGTGAATATCTGTGATATAAATATTAACAGTGTTACTGCAGGATACAAGCAAGATGAACCGCACCAATTTGTTGAAAATAATTGCATTAAGATCCTAGGATTAACGGAAATTAAACTAGATGAAACAATAAATTCGTCTGTGTACAAGTTTGAGGGGTATCATGTAGTATTCCGCCATAAGAATATAAAAGGAGGCGGTGTTCATTGTATGCAGATACATCACTGTCGATTAAAAGCCTCAGTGAGCTAGAGATAGAAGGTGAGGAATGGATTTCGACCAGAGCTAAAATTCATGAATCCACTCTGATCACCTGTTACCTTTACTTTCCTCCGAATCTGGACTCAGAACGGCTACAACTCTTTAATCGATACCTTCACCGAAAGTGTCAGCTTAGCACATGCGCATTCACCGACGTCGACACTCTTATTAGGCGACTTGAATGCAGGGAGTATCTATCTAGATCCACTGCTGTACACATACAATGGCATAGCACACATTGACCATAAACTTCGAGACACCGCTACCATGCTAAGCATTACTCAACTTATTGATAAGCCAACACGACTAGCCGAAAATTGCAAAAACTTACGCGATCTCATATTTACCACTAACAATGACATCGTTATTGAGAGCCAAATCATGTCCCCTTCTCACACTTGGATCACTTTCCCATCTTGGTATCTCTCAGCATTGTTCTCCCATAGCCAAGCAGCGGCTTTTCAAAATCATATGGGATTACACAAGACTAGTCCAGCATGATTAACTACAAAACACTACAAAACACGAATTGAGATCAATTATTGGACAGTGACTTGGAGACTGCATATATATATATATATATATATATATATATATATATATATATATATATATATATATATATATATATATATATATATATATATATATATATATGCGCATATATCGGACACTGCATTTATCTGCCATTCTAACCGTTGCCAAATCATGCATTCCCATACAAACTGTACTAGAGGTCACTTCAAAAACAGTGGTTAACAAGTGAGCTCAAACGCCTGATTAGAACACGAGACAAACTATTCTGGCGTGCGAGGCACAGCAACAACGACAGTGACTGGGACCACTGGAGATACCAACGGAACATGGTGACTAGCATGAATAGACAATTAAAAACAGCATATATAACTGCAAGTGCAAAAGTTCATAGATCACAAGTATGGTCTCTGCAAATATCACCAAACCCTGCACGCCTTAGCAGGACGAACCAGAGCAGATACGATACGACCGCTCGAAGAACCTGACGGAAATATACTGACAGACGATTATAACAAAGCTATGCTACTAAATAATTACCTTGCTTCACAATTTATTCTTGACATAACTGACGCACATCAAGTGCCAATCCATGACAACACGACGACAGTGCCTACTCCAGGAAGTATCCAAACTGACGCACAGGAAGTTCTTATAATAATTAATTCCTTAAGCACAAGCAAATCCACTGGTCCAGATCAAATTTCAGTCAAACTTCCAAAATAATCCGTCACTATGACCTCAGAACATCTCTCAAAGTTATTCAATTACGGATATATATATATATATATATATATATATATAGATATTTTCTTCAAGAATTTCTCCCGGGGCAAAAATTGTCATGCCGATTGTGAAATACTGATAATTTCGTGACGTAGAAAGGGAACATGTCCTTTTGTTCGAACAAATGCTTGTGCTGCGATTGCCGACAATTTGCATTTTTAATAATGCTGGAGTCGAACGCCTGTGTCAATGAAGCTTAAAATCAATTGTTGGCTCCTGGTTGGAAGTAAACACACGTTTGACAATCCAACGCTTGGACATTATGTCGCAGTGCACTAGTATGCGGTAATGTCCAACAACCAAGAACACGGGTGTGAAAGGGTGTCTAAGTGCAAAGCGGCTCCAGTAATATGGGGCCTCATGGCGGTTTTTGATATCCTGTCACATTGGATATTGTGCGCCTTGGGCACTCTGTTGCGCCCGTGTATGTTCCGGATTCAACACCGTTTGATGTTCTGATACTTCGACATACTGGCTCGGCGTACCGTTACGCCACAATGTTCAACACCCAAGAACAAGGGGCTGTGACAGAATGTCAAACCGTCAGAATGTTCAAGTGCAAAGCAGCACCATAATTAACATGGGACTCTATGGAGGTTTTGGACATTCTGTCGTATTTTACTTTCTGCGCCTTACGACATTCTATCGCACCCCAGTGTTCATGGCTGTTGGACATGCTGACACTTGGACGCTACGACGCTTGGACATTCTGATCTTGTGTCAGCTACACGCCAAATGCATAGCCTGACAGTGATGGCGAATCGGCCGAAGATCCGTTGCGCGACAATCGTGCACAGAAATCCGGCAAATACGTCAACCGTTCCTTCATTCGCTCTCTTGTCAGCCTCCTTTAGTAAAATTTGAGGATGTTGAATGCCAAAGATTTCCCCGCTATGCATTCATCTACATCTTTATCTACATCTAGTCGACTGGGTCGACTGGTTATTGGTTATTGGTTTTTTACGACACGTCGACCGTTGAGTCATGTAGCGTCGCCAATCACTCACGCCGATTGGTCGCGGGCGAAGAGTAGCGACAGGTGAGACTCGAACCCACAACCTTTCAATTGTGAGACGAGCATCTTACCCCTAGACCACTCGTCCCCTCTGGGTCGACTGGATTTGTCTACTACATCTACATCTGTTTTGATTGGATTTGTCTACAACAGGCTTGTACTTCACCATACCGTCTAGTTTAACACGCGCCCTGGAGGGCCTCTGAGAATTACGCGCACTGGAGGGGGGGGGGGCGGATTCCGCCCCCCCCCCTAAGATCTCGGCTCCTAGTAAAGCTGGAGGAACGAAATTCGCAGGGTGGATGGGTACGGTAGTGAACTCCATTGTGTGCAATTTTCGTGACCTTAGGTCAATATCTTCAAGGTCAAATGAGGTCAGATTAGCAAAATTTTCCGGTTTTGCGTGGCTTGGCTTGTCATCGTTATGGATCGCTGTGATTGTGTTTAAATGCTCAAAAATGGGCATCAATGATGTTTTGGACATTACTAATGATGCAATGCAGATGCTAGACCACACATTTGACCTCAGGTCACCTATATAGCACCACTTTATCAGGTCAGTTACCTGTTCCAGTTACCGGAACCGGCCGCCAGCCCGACTGCTCCGTCGGGCAGCTCGGAGCAATCGGCTTCGTGAAGAAGGGAGTGAAGTACATGAATAAAGTACGGAAACGCAATGACAAACAGTATAAATGACAACCAGTAGTGCATTTATGGCAGCATTCCAGTTGATCAAGTTTGGTTCCATTAACCTGTCATGAACTTGACCTGACTTGACCTTGGTGACCTAACATGACCTTGAAACTATACAGCATATCAATATGCATCAAACAAGTCGCTAGTGTTGCCTAGAACTTTTGTCAGTATACTGACAACCCTTTTGTCAGTATACTGGAAGCGCATCAGCGCCGATTTTTGTGGTCTGGCGCTATAACATTTTTTGACTTTAGCGGCCCCTAACTTGAAAATTTGTCGGCCGTTCCGAAAATTTCCATTTTTCTTGCTTTAAACGACGCGCCGTTCATTTCTAAGCAGGTACACCGAAAATCACGTATGTCAACCGTTAAAATCTGCAGTTATTTGCGAAAAACCGGAGGGGTGGGCGGATTTCGCCCCCCCTCCAGTGCGCGTGTTAAGGCCCAGTCTTGGCCAATGTCTGGTCAGTCTGTGTACTTTGTCAGTCCCATAACACAACAACCGTTCGGCTGTTCGGCGTTCTTTTACAACGCATTCAACCTCTGGACCATACAGCGTCGCTAACATCTCACGCTGATTGCCACGGGTGGACTCAGTAATCCAGCCGGTTGTGGGATTCGAACCCACGATCTTACGATCAGGAGTCCAACGCCCACCCGGCTAAGCTACCGCGATCTTCCCACTAAGCTCGACAAAAATACCCCCACTGGCCCCCATCCACGAGCCACGGCATGAAGCCCACACTACACTAAACCATGCATTATCAGTCAGAGTCCAAATCCCACCCCAAACCCTGCAATACCAGAGTCCAAATCCCACACCAAACCCTGCAATACCAGAGTCCATATTCCACGAGGAAAATCGGCCGCTGAGACAGCTGTTTCGGAGGTGGATCGCGACGAGGTCGTTGAGGCAGGAAAGACGAGGCATCAAAACTAGATAGGTATAAGGGAGACAGGCTTTTTGGTTCTACCTTGATCGGCATCGATCACTCTACCAACGGAGGGAAGCAGAGGATGAGAAGATGTGGGGATGGGGAAGGTGCTAAAAGAACGAGGAAGAATCTGTTACTCAGAACAGCTTGATTATATTTGCGAGCTTTCTTTTAAGGATTTGAAGAGACATCACCGAAGTTGAAGCAAGTGATCCCTTGGTTATCAGATGACCGCTTTAACCAGCTAAGTCACACTGCCGCTACGCTGTACGAGACGCGTTTAATCACATCTCACTCGTGAACTTTCACAAGTGTCCTTTGACATTCACTATGCCACCGAGAGTTCACATCAGAAGTTGTGTGACGTTTGTCGGTCCCACGACTGTCCGTCCTCGACGAGAACCAGCCGTAATAAGCACGTTCGGCCGGGTCTGATGTGCTCATTGCTCGGTCCGGACTGACCTAACCTCGTCCACCGAGGTGACCTGACCTTTACGGCCGACATTACTCGGTCCGGACTGACCTAGCCTCGTCCACCGAGATGACCTGACCTTTACGGCCGGCATTACTCGGTCCGGACTGACCTAGCCTCGTCCACCGAGGTGACCTGACCTTTACGGCCGGCATTCTTCACTGCACGGCTCAGCGGTAATTGCCGTGGACACCAGTAATTACCAAAGAGCCTCCGTGGCTAATAACGTGAAACCACTCACAGGAAGGCAGAAATAGACGAACGAATCCCACGCTCACAAGAAAAAAGAATGATTGAGAGGACAGGGAACAATTATACACGATGATATTGGTGCTCTTATGAGGCTCTCAAGAAAGCAATATATAATCTCAGTTAAACCCTTCCTTCCCCCCCTCTCTCTCTCTCTCTCTCTCTCTCTCTCTCTCTCTCTCTCTCTCTCTCTCTCTCTCTCTCTCTCTCTCTCTCTCTCTCTCTCTCTCTCTCTCTCTCTCTCTCTCTCTCTCTCTCTCTCTCTCTCTTTCTCTCTCTCTCTCTCTCTCTCTCTCTCTCTCTCTCTCTCTCTCTCTCTCTCTCTCTCTCTCTCTCTCTCTCTCTCTCTCTCTCTCTCTCTCTCTCTCTCTCTCTCTCTCTCTCTCTCTCTCTCTCTCTCTCTCTCTCTCTCTCTCTCTCTCTCTCTCTCTCTCTCTCTCTCTCTCTCTCTCTCTCTCTCTCTCTCTCTCTCTCTCTCTCTCTCTCTCTCTCTCTCTCTCTCTCTCTCTCCCTCCCTCCCCCCTCCCTCCCTCCCTCCCCCTCCCTCCCTCCCTCCCTCCCTCCCTCCCTCCCTCCCTCCCTCCCTCCCTCCCTCCCTCCCTCCCTCCCTCCCTCCCTCCCTCCCTCCCTCCCTCCCTCCCTCCCTCCCTCCCTCCCTCCCAAGAGTGAATACTGCATTGTAACACCCATCATGCGGGGCAACCAGTTGTGTAAAAAGAAGTCTGTCATAATCAGACGTGTTACAATACGCTAAAATGTCCATCTACGGTAAATACAAATATGCAATCTACTCGCACATCGGAGACGGCACATCCATATTTTCCCGTAAATTCAGCATTACGGTTTCCAGCGCACCAGACGAGCTTCCATAGTTCCATTGGTAATTGGTTGACTGCTTTACGGTACAGGATACGACGGTGGCATTTCAAAGGTGTTACCACATTTCGCCGTTAATGGCCTGAGACAGTAATCAAGCCGCTGCATTCACTCGACAGCGGAATGCCAGCGAATCAGTGCCTTGGCTGGCGGCGGCACTTCCCCGAACTGCTGTCAATGCGCTGCGTTCCATTCGCTAATCACATCAGGCTGTCGAAAGGCATGACGTCGAGGTGCACGTTTTCGGCCGCGCCACATACGCCACGGATCGATGTCAATGGTGCTGTGTGACCGCACGCAGTCGATAAGCTGGGCATCTCCAATCAGCTCACCGACCGCGGTCACGTCGCGCCCCCCCCCTCCGTCCCCACCCAGCAGCGGCCAGGGACGCTGGAGCCCCTGTAATTAGCCTGGATGAAGGAGTGCCGTCGCAAAAATATGTAGCTGACAAGCTCATAAGCTATGACGCTGATAAATGTAAAGGCATACCTGTGCACTCAAACAGAAAGATGATTAATAGAATGAAAGATGTGAAAGTTGATAGTAGCCTCGATAATCCCTTTGAGGTATCTAATGTAAGAAAGGTAATATGAGCAAGGAGAAATACAGGCGCCTGTGGCCCAGACGGCATTACGATCTATCATCTGAAACACCTTGGATAGAGCCCTAATTTGCTTACATAAATTTTCAACTGTTCATGGTCTGGAACTACGACTCTCCCCTGCCAAGTCCACGGTGACGTTATTCACGCCTGTCACACACCAATGCTCTTTTCATCCTGACACCTCTCAGTGAATGGCATCAAGCTGCCTCTCGATGAATATCCTTAAGGTTTTAGGAGTGAGATTTGACCCCCTCATGCATTTCAGTAAACATGTCGAGGAAATAAATAACAAAGCCAGAAGGAAATATAATGTACTCAGAGCGGTCTCAGGAGCAAACGATGGGCAGTCCAAAGAAAACATAGTTTATCTATACAGGCGGTTCATTAGGCCTCATTTTGACAGCGCCTGAAATGCGTGGCGACTCTGCGTAAGCGAGACGAGTATGAAGAAGATGCAGGTAACACAAAATCTGTCTTAGAACGGCGACGGGCTTCACAAAGATGACTCGCATTTCAGACCTCCACAGGGAAGCGAAGGTGCTTCCAGTGCAGAATCATCTTGACATGATTGGAGCTCAGAACGTGGTCAAGTACTTTCGATCCAATCATCCTCTAAACCGCTTCCGTGGTGTGGGAGACCCTCCAAGACGAATGAAGAGCACCCCATCACGCTTCTACAACAGATTCGTGCCGCAGATGCCGTTTTATAATGAGACTCTGGTAAAATAATCAATACAATATGTTCACACCACGCTTACACGAGACTCACTCACGAGCTTAAAGAACTCGCGACTCCTGGATGCTGCGCCGTCAGACATCCATGCGGAAGAGGAGTCCCTGCCAAGACAACTTCGCGCTGACTTGGCAAGACTGAAAAGCGGATGGCACCCTGGACTAGGACACCTACATGGTCCCTCCTCCACCTACAGGAGATCAACCAGCGAAGGAAATGTCTCTCATCTTCTCTTCATCTGCCCTCAATTCTCTACTCTTCGAAACAAACTCTCTATCACTACTCTACGGGACCTCCGGACCAAACCACTGGAAGTTGCCGAGCTCTTGACGGAAGCGAGGTTATGACGCGATCATAGTCTGGGGCTGCCTGGCTGACTGACCCGTCCCCACCCAGCAGCGGCCAGGGATGCTGCACCAACAAGTCGCCCCCCACCCACCGTCCCCACCCCCACCCAGCAGCGGCCAGGGATGCTGCACCAACAAGTCGCCCCCACCCACCGTCCCCACCCCCACCCAGCAGCGGCCAGGGATGCTGCATCAACAAGTCGCCCCCCACCCACCGTCCCCACCCCCACCCAGCAGTGGCCAGGGATGCTGCACCAACAAGTCGCCCCCACCCACCGTCCCCACCCCCCACCCAGCAGCGGCCAGGGATGCTGCATCAACAAGTCGCCCCCCACCCACCGTCCCCACCACCACCCAGCAGTGGCCAGGGATGCTGCACCAACAAGTCGCCCCCCACCCACCGTCCCCACCCAGCAGCGGCCAGGGATGCTGCACCAACAAGTCGCCCCCCACCCACCGTCCCCACCCAGCAGCGGCCAGGGATGCTGCACCAACAAGTCGCCCCCCACCCACCGTCCCTACCCAGCAGTGGCCAGGGATGCTGCACCAACAAGTCGCCCCCCACCCACCGTCCCCACCCAGCAGTGGCCAGGGACGCTGCACCAACAAGTCGCCCCCCACCCACCGTCCCCCCACCCACCGTCCCCCCAGCAGTGGCCAGGGACGCTGCACTAACAAGTCGCCCCCCACCCACCGTCCTCACCCAGCAGTGGCCAGGGACGCTGCATCAACAAGTCGCCCCCACCCACCGTCCCTACCCAGCAGTGGCCAGGGATGCTGCACCAACAAGTCGCCCCCCACCCACCGTCCCTACCCAGCAGTGGCCAGGGATGCTGCACCAACAAGTCGCCCCCCCCCCCCCCACCCAGCAGTGGCCAGGGATGCTGCACCAACAAGTCGCCCCCCACCCACCGTCCCTACCCAGCAGTGGCCAGGGACGCTGCACCAACAAGTCGCCCCCCACCCACCGTCCCTACCCAGCAGTGGCCAGGGATGCTGCACCAACAAGTCGCCCCCCCACCCACCGTCCCCACCCCAGCAGTGGCCAGGGACGCTGCACCAACAAGTCGCCCCCCACCCACCGTCCCCCACCCAGCAGTGGCCAGGGATGCTGCACCAACAAGTCGCCCCCACCCACCGTCCCCACCCCCATCCAGCAGTGGCCAGGGAGGCTGCACCAACAAGTCGCCCCCCACCCACCGTCCCCACCCCCACCCAGCAGTGGCCAGGGACGCTGCACCAACAAGTCGCCCCCCACCCACCGTCCCTACCCAGCAGTGGCCAGGGATGCTGCACCAACAAGTCGCCCCCACCCACCGTCCCTACCCAGCAGTGGCCAGGGACGCTGCACCAACAAGTCGCCCCCCACCCACCGTCCCCACCCCCACCCAGCAGTGGCCAGGGAGGCTGCACCAACAAGTCGCCCCCCACCCACCGTCCCCACCCAGCAGTGGCCAGGGAGGCTGCACCAACAAGTCGCCCCCCACCCACCGTCCCCACCCAGCAGTGGCCAGGAGGCTGCACCAACAAGTCGCCCCCACCCACCGTCCCCACCCCCACCCAGCAGTTGCCAGGGAGGCTGCACCAACAAGTCGCCTACCACCCACCGTCCCTACCCAGCAGTGGCCAGGGACGCTGCACCAACAAGTCGCCCCCCACCCACCGTCCCCACCCAGCAGTGGCCAGGGATGCTGCAGCCACTCGACAGTTGAATATCAAGCTCAGGGTGACATTTACTTTCTGCTAGCAGTTGGCAGACTAAGAAATGCAGTCATCCCGCTTTCCATTACCACACTGTCGGGACAGAGAAGGGGAGAAACTCAAATTCATCATCATCAGTTGTGTTCTCGACCATCGCGGAACACAACTGATGATGGTGATTTGGACTTTATGGTCGCGTCGACTACCAGGGTCAGTTTGCGCTCAGAACTATGATTACAGACAATCTACAGTGCTTCTATACTAGCCAGTTATTAATCACCAGGAGGGCGGCATATCACATTAAAGCGTGCTTGTTCAATGAAGGTAAAGATGTTCCCATACGCCACGACCCCAGAGACGTTCCCTAAGAGCGTACGTCAAGAAGTGCGAGCCGTCCTAAAATCTGGCGTCGTAGTGGTTTCAACCGAAAGCAACCTACAAAAACATGATGCACGGTAAGCGGGTCAGAGCAACATGGTCATAAAGGTCGGTCACCACCAGTCGGCATGTGGCCATGCATCGCGAAGGTATGCCCTATCCTCAATCGGCAGAACATTACTTCCTCCAGTCGCGGGGTCCGGTGTGAGGACCGTCACAATCATAGTGCCGGCTACAGAACCCTCAGCTTATCACACTTCGAGTTCCAGGCTCATTGTCATTCTGACCGTACACGTGATAATATAGAAGGCTATAAGCGTCTTGGAGGGAGCAGAAAATGAACTTCACGGCCACTGCTGATAGTGTTTTAGCAGTTATGTCAGCAGCTTCATTTCCGGCAAGTCCGACATGGCTGGGGTTCCAATCGAAGGCGATATTTTTGTACATGTCATGTAGGGATTTGACGATTCGCATAATCCAGCGGACAATCCTGTTGTCCTGGTTGAGGGCTTTCAATGCCCAAAGACTGTTCAGGGAGTCTGAAAACCTTGCTTTGTGAACTCGTCATCCTGCATAAAATAGAGAGCTTGCAGAATGGCATACCATTCAGCAGTAAAAATCGTTGTGTGCCTCGGTAAACAAAAAGATCGAACACCGTGTCTACTAACGCAAGCGCATCCAACACCACAAACGGACTTGGAGCCGTCTGTGTCAATCAGTGAGAAATCTTGACATTCGTGCATTTTTTAACGCTAGCAAGTGAAGTTCCTCCCGGTTTACTTGTCCTTTGTTTGAACAGGACAAAGTGAAGTAAATTTGTACTGGAACAACCTGCCAAGTGGGAGTGCTCGGAGCAACAGGACGAGCCACACAAACCCTTCAAATATTATAGACATGGAGGGTCGAGGCCATGCCACGGGCAAACGGCAATCGACGCTGATTATGGCCCTTTGACGTGACATTGATGTTCCCGAAAACATCCACTGATAGCCTGGATGTTTTGGGTTCTCGGCGACATTGCACGCATATCTAGCCGCCAATAACTTAGGGGGCAGTGCGAGAGGACGCTCATCTGCCTGTGCCATTAAACTATGAGCCAGAGAGGTACGTAAGGCTCCAGTAGCACTGCGAAGGGCCGCATTGCGGACCACGCCAGAACAGCGCCTGGCTGTGGCACACGCTCCATCTTAAAGAACACTCCCATAGTCAACTTTTGAGCACATAAGAGACTGGTACGTAAGAAACAAGACCTATATATATGCGCCATACGAGCATCTGGAGACAGTACTCATCACTTGCAGTCTCTGCGCATTTCTGCGCAAGGTCTTTGATGTGGGTCCTGTATGTGGGTGTTGTATGTGGGTGCTGTATGGGTGCTAGTCGCTGATGCGGGTACTTAATATGGGTGCTGTATGGATGCTGGTCGTTGATGTGGGAGCTGTATACGAGTGATCGATAAATCCACACGCCTATACACTTTGCAGCCGATTTAAACACAATAGGGTTTCCGTTCGTCTTAAGCTTCGGATCGATGCAAGAGCATTTGCGGCAGAAATGAACAGCAGTGGTCTTCGATGTCGAGATGGCGAAGCATGTCTTGCCGCACTAGTCCTGCACCTTCAGGACAGCCAGATGGAGTTGCCTCTCTACCGTGTGCACAGTGCGTGAAGAACACCAGGTGGCGAAATCATCCACGGACAATGGATGGTAAACGTTTAATAAGATCATTATGCAGCATATTCGGACCCTCTGTCACGCTCTGCAGAGTGCTGATTGCTGCAGTCAATTCAGAAGCTTAAAATGGAATGTTTGTACTCAAGGTATGTAGTGAAAAAAATCAAGGGAGCTTGCCTCGCACCGAGACTTATGTCTCGAAAAGCGTACACTATTACTATTCTCCGAGCGTGCGGAGACAGCACGTCCTTTCTTGTCTGCCGGACCGATTATGTTTCGTCAGGCCATGTGCACGGTGGGAAGTGGAACTGGGGCATGTTTTTCAGAGAGGCCCATTGTGCAGGACCATACGATTGACAATGACGTAGAGCAATATAACGTGTTTACATGCGCTTTCCATGAATGCCGCTTCGCTTCGACGACACCGGCGGAGCTGACCGCATGGCAGACTAATGCATTTCATTCGAGCGTCCGATGGGACATTTGTGCCTGACGGCGCGTCAGCTGCTCTGGTATCTTGCTTTCCCTGACTGAAACATTGCCACTAGTCCACTCAGCGCTAATTGGTCATAACATCCAACTCAGAACAGATGTTCCATAACCGGTATTGGAAGTCACCACAAAACAGAACAAATTAGCCTGAGACATGGTATTGTACCGAAGCCTCCACATGGATAGCTCTGTTGGAGATCTTAATGTCTAGTAAGATGACACAGCACAGCCGCGGAAAACTATTAATTAGTGAATATAAATAATAAATTCATAATATGAAGATAAATATAATTAGTGAGAAGATCGTAAACCGATACAAAAATAA
The DNA here is from genome assembly GCA_034440615.1 of Ashinkailepas kermadecensis. Lineage (NCBI taxonomy): Eukaryota > Metazoa > Arthropoda > Thecostraca > Neolepadidae > Ashinkailepas > Ashinkailepas kermadecensis. Next base: position 15,059 of record JAOTOM010003239.1, read on the forward strand.
ATAGAGAAAACAGAGCGTCGGAAAGCAGACTGGTCATTCCGGAAAAGAACGTCCAAGAAACCGGCCCACATTCTGGGTACTGCATTGCTATTTCAGTTACTTTTTTAACTTTAAACCAGACCAGCTGCAGATAACACTAATACACTCAGCTACCCATATCGAAACCCGCGTAATTTATGTGTCGGAGAACAGCCGAAAAAGAATTGGTCTTTTAGGCATACTTGTTCGCCATTATAATTTGAATATGATCCTGCGACCATCCTTTTGCAATACCTTTCGCTCGGTTTTGTTTTTTTGTGTTGCTTATTATCAACTTTACTGGTATTAGAGACAGAAGGTAGGCTGTACGTGCAATTTTGAGCCCTGTTCTGGATAGGTTACTAAGAGTAATAAAGAGCAATCACAAAAACAAACAAAAAAAGGAGCACAGTGACAATTGTTATTGGTTCTCATGGGCATGATTAAAACATACCAAGAAAACTAGAATCATACGCTGCTTCACATCTTTTCTTTCGCACGGCAGTAGACATCGAACGACAGTGGCCACTTTAGAAGTGGAGCATGTGTGTGGCGGTGGGCCGATTGGCAGCTGCGCCAGCCACAGGTGGAGTTCCGCCACGTCGTTCTACTCACCAGCTGGAAGGCAGTGTTGTACTGTTTAAATTCGACCATCTGCAAGATCTGCTGACTGAGCGGCTTGGCGGCCGAGTCGGCGGCGGCCGCTCGCTCCGCCACACGCGCCGAGTGCTCCTCCAGTCCGGTAGCCAGGCTGCGTCGGATCTCGTCCCGCACCAGCACCAGCAGCGCAGCCTCCTGCTCCCTGTCATCACACACCCAGAGTCAGCGCCAGATCTCGTCTAGCGCCTGCCTCCTGCTCCCTGTCGTCACACACTCCGAGTCAGCGCCGGATCTCGTCTAGCGCCTGCCTCCTGCTCCCTGTCGTCACACACTCCGAGTTAGCGCCGGATCTCGTACAGCGCCTGCAGCGCTGCCTCCTGCTCCCTGTCTCCGAGTTAGCGCCGGATCCGTACAGGCCGCGCGCTCCCTGCTCCCTGTTCCGAGTCAGCGCGATCTCGTCTAGCGCCGCCTCCTGCCCCTGTGTCACTTAGCGCCGGATCTCGTACAGCGCCTGCAGCGCTGCCTCCTGCTCCCTGTCGTCACACATTCCGAGTCAGCGCCGGATCTCGTCCACACCTGCCCAGCAGCGTTGTCCTCTGCTCCCTGTCGTTGGTCGGTTATTTGGGCTGAGGGGCGCATCAACTGCGTTGGTCATATAAGACGAGAACAACTGCCAAGGTAGTAACCATTCTGGTACAATATTCAACACACCAAGTCAAATGTTGCTGAACAAAGGCGCTCTTAGAACACAGCCATTAACATTCGAAAGGAATGGCAGCCGGGTCCCGCTTGGCGTGGTCAGCGTAAGGAGCCAATGGCGATCGAGCCCCGTCTGGCGTGATCAGCATAAGGAGCCAATGGCGATCGAGCCCCGTCTGGCGTGATCACCAAAAGGAGCCAATGACCGCGATGGCCGATTGAGGGGAAAACACGGGCTATTGGGATTCATGGGCGAGTCGACAGCGACGTCATTTTGTGTCAAGGCAACCTATCGTCGTCGACAAAGATCAGTAGGGAGGCGTGCGATGCTATCTTCGGTGACCGAGTAAAACACATGCCAAGTAGCCATTCTTGGAACAATTCAAGCACTTCAGAGAGACGCTTTGAGATGAAAAGAATAATGAAAATGAAAAGGCCAAAATTTAAGAGCAAGTGGATTGCTCTTGAGCTCCCTGATTCGAGGAAACAGTAAAACGTTGCAGAAAAAGTACAGTGTATACAAATCGCGCCGGTCCGCAGCGAGAAAATCAGGAAGGACAGCCGGGTGGTGAGTCTGGAGGTCAGCAGCGAGGTCAGCCGGGTCCGGGCGCATCGATCATTGGCACACTGTTCCCATTTGCGGAGCAAAATCGCTTTGATTACGCCCGTCCCGAGCTGTTAGTTAGTTATTTGGGTGGATTGCTCTTGAGCTCCCTGACTCGAGGAAGCAGTTAAACGTTGCAGACAAAGTACAAGTTGGGCGCCTCGACCAAAAATGTGATCAATTAGCGTCCACCCGTCCCGAGCTGAACTTGCTTCATACTTGCATGCACGTAGATTACCTATGGTATTTTCCTGGCTCGCAAGGAGTTAGCCTACCACCGCGCCACTACATCAGGTTTGTCAAGGAGTTAGCCTACCACCGCGCCACTACATCAGGTTTGTCAAGGAGTTAGCCTACCACCGCGCCACTACATCAGGTTTGTCAAGGAGTTAGCCTACCACCGCGCCACTACATCAGGTTTGTCAAAATCAAGTTACCGAATAGTTTTGATGTAAAGAAACTGGTTCCTCCGGTGAACACCATTCAGTCGTCTATGAGTAATAGCATTTCATTGGCTAAAATAAGACGTAGAAATGATCGAGAAAAAAAAACATTTTCCTTCACATTACAATGGAGAGCGAGAGGCAGACTGATCCAGCCAAAACGGTCCCATGACGGCAACACCGACAGAGAGACACTACAAAGGACAGGACCGTAACCGCCATTCGAGTCCCCTGCAGCTCGATAGCACTTCTCAAGTAAGCCGATCTGGCCGCTCGGCGAACAGTCTGAATCCCAGCCGTCCCAGCCGCTTCCAATCTGGCGAACCGTGGACACCCGTCACACTCTCCAGCAGAGCGACGACACACGCCGCAGCACGCCCGCCACGCCAAACACACCGCAACGGGCACACAGCCGGTCAAAGTGCGGCTTCACGCGTACTCCCGGTCTACTGTTCCGAGTTTCCGGCCAGTACCGCCCGTCCCTGGTCAGTACTGCCCGTACCGCGTCCCCGGTCAGTACCGCCCGTATCGCGTCCCCGGTCAGTACCGCCCGTACCGCGTCCCCGGTCAATACCGCCCGTACCGGGTCCCCGGTCAGTACCGCCCGTACCCCGTCCCCGGTCAGTACCGCCCGTATCGCGTCCCCGGTCAGTACTGCGCGTACCGCGTCCCCGGCCAGTACCGCCCGTACCGGGTCCCCGGTCAGTACCGCCCGTATCCGTTCCCCTTCCTCGATCAGTATCGCCCAGCGTTGGAAATATGGCCCTTTTTGGAACTTTTGGAGCATCATTTCCTACGTTGGCCGACACCACACGACAGCAATGAGTAGCCTCACTTCTTGATCTTTGAATTTTCCGACTATATCCCATCACACGACTCACGCTTACGGCTTATCCCAGCCAATAACTTTTATTAGTTTTTGGGTTGGGGCCAATAACTTCAATGACGGTGAAGATCTTGATAAAGGTAGCTAGGTAGTACCTACCAAGGATGGTACTTACACCGAGAAAGCTTCCATCGGACAGCAACTGAATGCTTCTAAGAAAAAAACCTCGTCAAATGAAGGAAACCACTACTCGCCGCTAGTCTAATGAAGGAAGCCACCATTCCGAGACCGGTTGGACCCCGGACGGCGCTTCTTGGATTCGATGGATTCAGCGCTCTCCAGCTCTCGCTCCGACCAGAGCTGCTTGAACTACGGTCAGGCAATAAATGATGCATTTACTCATATTTTCTTCATGATTGAGATGGTCTACATCAACTGACATTTAAAAACTATTCATTTTGCATTTTAGAGCAACTCCAAGCAGTTGAATTAAAAGATATCAAATGGATTTCGCGCATGAAAATGGCATAAATGGCTCCAAAAGGTTCTTCAAATGTGCTCAGATTTTGCGACAAAATTGACCACCACACAACTAGAAATTTCAGTGTCTTCATGTCATGTCCTCACTGCTTCAGAATAAGACAAACTGGTGGCAATAATAATGCTAATGCCACTCCGACAACTACTTTCTACCGCTCCGGAAAATGGAAATGTAGGCGTGCAAATACACTAGAAAATGAGGGCTGGTCAAGTAGCGCTCACTGTATTTTCGTCAACCCCTGTCGACAGTATGGAGGCTGTTGATTGGCTTAGTAATTTCAACCCAGCCAATGGGGCAATAGCAGTGTTGCCCACGGTAAAAGAGAAACTCGTCTCAATGTAGTCGTTTGTGCCAATCGAACACAAGCCGCTGACGGCGTTGACAGCCGTCCTGACGGCCAAGGTCCGAAGCTGGCGGGTCCGTAGCCCGTTGCTATTTTTTTCTGTTTTCGTTCTGTTTTCGTTCTTCTCGGATTTGCATCTCGGGAAGAGTGGGCATTGTGGCAATGGTGATTGAGTCGGCGGCGGCCGACTCGATGCGTGAGCTGCTTTATTATCACCTGTGGCTCCTATCATCTATCATACCTGTCGTAGGAATTCTGTTTTTTCTTTTCTTCTCATTCTGCCGATGTTATTTCGGCGAATATGGCTGATTGATATTGATGTTGGCTTGGGATGGGTAACGGTTGAAGCATGTTAGTCACGGGTGGAACTTTTTATACTTGTGGTGTTGCCAATGCAACACCAATCATTTCTAGGTTGAACGCTATGTCTACGGTGATCCATGGAAATAATATATTTAATTTTATGCTGGTAACAACAAATACGTTTTCGCAGTCTCCATCTGTGATATTTTTTGTTCAATCCAACGGTGTCATTGGTATGCAGTTAATAAAGACCGGGTTGGAAACGAATAATTTTCCATAAGGAAATGATGTTTTGAGGTTTCTGGGGTGAAAGGCACCGTTCACCATCAATTCATTTTTGTCACAGCAATATATGTATTGCTGTGATAATGAATAATAGTGTGGTAATAATAAAACACAGCACAGTAATAATAACCCACCTGAAGTTAAAAAATATTCACAATATCATGGAAATTCACTTCTTGCAAGACACAGATTCCTTATGAGTGGTCCAGAAGCACGGCACCGATGACTGCAAATTGTTGTGAAGCTTGAATTACCAGTGAATGCTGTTTTCTTCTTCTTCTGGGATCCAGCACCAGGAGGCATACCTAGGCTTCGAGTGATCAAACATCTGTAATGTATGCTTCATAAATGCTAAAACAAGCCTTTTTATCCCTTAGTCAGTGCCGCCCGCCGGCGACCTTCAGCTAGCTATTTGTGCTCCAAGGGCGCATCGACGGCACCAATCGCATAGCGCCCAGAACAAGGCTATTCGTGACAACCCAGTAGCAAAATAATGGTGAAGCAGTGCCCCGCCGAGGTGTATCTCCCCGCATACTGTTCCAATTAAAACACATTCACATTCAACCGCTTACAAATATGACCTGGTGCACTTGACACGTACTCGGGTCAGGGTCGTGATCTGCCCACACGTCCAGGTGACAGGTGGGCACCTCACCACAGGCGACGGCATCGGGGACTCCCTTCGGTAGGTGACGAAATACGCATCCGCTTACCGGTTGCAGTCCGTGTAAATGGTGGGCCTGCTAATGAGACTGGAGGTGAACGTGGACGCATTGTTTGTTCAGAGGCCAGGTGGTGTGTGTGTGGCGTTGATGGCGACCGTTCTCGCGTACCGAGTCCCACAGTCATCGTCCCCCACCCGGACTTTCTCACCGATGTCCGGTGCCACACTCTCGGTTCGCTCCGCTTGACTCTTCCCGGCCAGGTATGAGCCTGGCTCCAGCTGGTCTACCGGAGAGCTGAATGATGCTGGTCGATCGTAGACACGAAATAGGCGGTGGGGTGGTGCCGTGTGGTTGCCCTGTCGCAGTTGTTGCTTGAGTGGATACTGCAGGTTGGTTTGCTCACCTGGGTCGCGGGACGGTCGTCTGGCAGGCGGCTGTCCACTGCCCAGGACGATGCTTGGGATTGGGACATTGCACATAGTTTGTACATGCACAGGAGCGCACCGAGCCCGTGATACACAGTCGGCTGCAAGTCCAGCTACAGCGGCCGGGAGTTTCTCCCCTGGATTTACTTGGATGTTGACTGGACCACATTAAATAACCAAATCAATTCAGTGAAGGGCTACCGCCTGTGCGTGTCATTGTTACCAGAGGGATCACGACTCCGTGATCCTGCTGCAGCAGATGCTGCCTACTCGTCCTTGCGACGGTTGTGGTTGGAGGGAATGCGCGGAGTTAGTCACCACGGCAGCTTAGCAGCGAGTCATAGTGATCGCTTTGGTAAATTCCCGAGCCTCTCGGAATGTTGTTGTTGTTATTGGGGTTTAGGGGCGCATCAACTGCATAGGTTCTACAGCGCCCATAAGGTTGGTTATTGGTTTTATGACACGTCGACTGTTGAGTCATATAGCGTCGCCAATCTCTCACGCCGATTGGTCGCAGGCGAAGAGTAGCGACAGGTGAGACTCGAACCCACAATCTTTCGATTGTGAGACGAGCATCTTACCCCTAGACCACTCGTCCCCTACAACGCCCATTTTTACATTGTGGCGTTCCACAGTGTTCCAAAAAACACATCAAGCGTACGTTCACCATCCTTTCCATGAGTTTGCACAGTGATGAGGTGAGCGCGATGGGTCGATAGTGTAATGGATCAGATCCGCTCTTGCCAGGCTTCAGGATCGGTACTACTATTGCTTCTCGCCATGAGGTTGGAAAGCCTCCCCTTTCCCATAGCCGGTTGAAAATTTGTAGGAGCACCTGGAGCACACTGGAAGGCAGGTGTTTCAGCATATCGTTATGCACGTCACCAGGGCCCTCAGATACACTCCGTAGAGCATTAACGGCGGAAAGCAGCTCAGTTGCGGTGAATGGTGCATTGTAAGTATCTCGGTCGTCGAAAAGTGTATTGGGGACCGTTCGTGGCGGGTTTGGTGGCGTGCAATTTGTGGTTCAGAGCTTCCCTCTCGGTTGCGCTCCGATAGCGCATGTGCAATTTCATTAGCCACGGCGGAAGGATCAGATATGACCCGACCTCCCGCCTGTAGTACAGGTAGTGGTGTCGACGACAATTTTCCCGCGATCCTGCTAATACGCGTCCATATTTGGGCGGTTGGTGTTTGGTGGGTGAGCATGTTTAAAAAGGAGCGGAAATATACTCGTTTGGCCTCCAGACAGGTTCGACGAGAAAAGGCTCTGGCTCGAAGAAACGCTATGCGATTTTCTGCGGTACAGTTGTGATTGAACACTCTGAATGGATGTTTGCGTGCACTACTGGCACTTCCGCACTCGTCCGTCCACCACGTGACTGGGGAACGTCGAGGGGCACCAGAAGTTCTAGGGATGCAATCAGTAGCACAGTTAATGAGTTGTAAGGTAAAAGCTTCTATGTATTTTGGCAAGCTCCGAGAGCTGGCAGAAAATTTGCTTCCAGTCCATTCTCAAACTCATTCCACTTGGCCTTTTTTATTCCATCGCCTTGGTCTTGGCCCAAGAACTACTCCATCTTGGTAAGCCAACCATACTGGGAAGTGGTCGCTGCCTAATGGGTCGTCGGCCACCGACCAAGTAAAAGACTGAACCAACTGGGGGCTGCACAAACTTAAATCCAAAACCGAATTACTTCCAGATGGGAGAGCAATATGTGTTGGAGATCCTGCGTTCAAAAGGCAGAGAGCTTCATCGTGAATGAAAGATTATAAAAGACGGCCAAGTGAGTTTGTGGCGAGGCATCCCTATACGGTGTGGTGCGAGTTAGTCTCCCAACAGTAAAACTGGGGAGGGAGTTCCAGCATTAAGAGACGGAGATCTGCAGCAGGAAGAGAGAGAGAGAGAGTCCTGGCGGCAGGTACACGGAACAAATTGTCATTGCACGTTGATTCAAGTTGACACGAGCAGCAACAGCTTGTAGACAGGTTTGCAAAACAAATCCATGTACAGGCATGCTGTGGGGTATAGGTAAAAGGCCGCCGTGAGCAACGGTGTCAGTCGGAATATCCCTTCGAAATACGGAGTATCCCTTCATGGTGCAACGGGCATCTGGCGCCAGCTTCGTCTCTTGGAGACATATGGCAGCTGGGAGGTATTTGCTGGTCACAGCCAGGAGGTCCACTAAGCTAGTTTTCAGCCCTCTGCAGTTCATTGTAAAATGTCATGTGAGGGAGGTATTGAAATTGAAATTTAAAATTGAATAAAATACATGTTGCTAAAAACGGCTAAAACACCAGATATCAACTAATGCCGCTCAGCTGCGGATTTTGCAACCGGGGATGTTTGATGTCGCGGGCGCGAGCGTGAAATACCCTCGGGTGGGCCGCGTCGTAAGCCTGCCTGGCCTCTCTAAATGATAAGTTTTTCGCAACCTTGATAGTCATGATCTCTCTTCCCTTCAGATATGTCGGACAGGTTGATTGTTTGATTATTTGGGTTTAAGGGCGCGCCGACTACAGGGTCATTTGGCGCCCATATGTCGGACAGGACCGGTCGTACGTAGCGTGCGGCACCTGGTCGCTCCCACAGTTGGTGCACCACGATTTGTCCGCGCTACATTGTGGGCTTTCATGTTCAGGTGATGAGCACCTGCCGCAGAGCTGGCGATTCCTATAGTTGTGTTTGGTACGCCCAAACCTGATATCCGTAGCACCTCATTGGGTTTGGGATAAAACGACGAATCTTCACCCTGACATAACCTACGCGAATATCAGGTGGCAAGTCAGGTCGATTGAAGGTCAAAATAATGTTATTGATTGGTACCATAGTGTTACCCTTACGAATGCGAATGCGTCTGGCCTCCATCACTCCAAACTCATTCCAGCCATCAACAACATCTTCGTTGCTCACGCCTTAAAGGTCGTAACAATTGATGATGCCTTTCACGGAGTTTTTCGTCTTATGCAGAGAGACCAGCATCGGGGTGGCAACATGATGGCTCCCCTCATGGTTACGGATCGTGAACTTAAACTCTGTAGCTGTCATGACCCTTTCTGCGTCCTCGCTGTTTCCGAACTCTACCTAAAGTCCACCGTCTCTCAGTCGTTCACATCTCAGGATGGACCCAAATCGGTCACAACCATCACGACGCTGGAAGGGTGACAAAGTCGCAAGCGGTCTTGATCCCTCCAATGATTTGAAAACAAGTGTGTGAAAGCCATCGGTGTGCACATTACAATTGGTCACGCGCCCATACCCCTCAAGGGTTTGGCCAGTCTGGTTCTTACAAGTCCAGGATTTGAGTTTTGATTGGAATTTGCCATGCAAAATGATTTGGTTCGGCTCTTCGCGACACCCCACCCCCTGGGGGCTCAACTAGGAGGACGCCTTGATCCCGCGAATGGGAGGACGCCAGGTGACGGAGAAGCTATACGGGGCGGGCGGCACCATCACCCGGCCGGGAGAGAGACTCACCACCCCGACCGGGATCCAACGCCGCCCACAACTGGGGATTTGACCATCTCCCCCCGTCTCCGTCTCCGTCTCCGTCTCCGTCTCCGTCTCCGTCTCCGTCTCCGTCTCCGTCTCCGTCTCCGTCTCCGTCTCCGTCTCCGTCTCCGTCTCCGTCTCCGTCTCCGTCTCCGTCTCCGTCTCCCTCTCTCTCTCTCTCTCTCTCTCTCTCTCTCTCTCTCTCTCTCTCTCTCTCTCTCTCTCTCTCTCTCTCTCTCGCTCTCTCTCGGCCAGTATCGTCCATATCCCTTACCACTCTATCGTCTATCGTCTATCGTCTCTACCACTCTATCGTCACTACCGACCGTACCTCTTCCATGGTCATTACGTGCGTCCTCCCGATGTCAGTTTCCCCAGCATCATCTCCTCCCGTCCGTACCTCCTTCATGGCTAGTACCGCCCGTACCACCTCTCGAGTCAGTATCGCCCGTACCTCCTCCATGATCAGTACCGTCCGTGTGTCCTCCCGATGTCAGTAGCCCCAACATCCTGTCCCCCGGTCCGTACCTCCTCCATGGTCAGTACCTCTGTACCTCCTCCCACGGTCATTGCCGAGTCGGTACATCCTCCTCAGGTAAGTATCGTTCATACCTCCTACCCAGTCAGCACCGTCGGTACCTCCTCATGGTCGGTACCGTCTGTCGTACCCACTCCTCCAGCCAGTAGCACCCATATCTACTGCGCCGGTTCGTACGTCCTCCCCGGTCAGCACCACCCATACCGCACCTCACGGCCATCATCGTCCACACCGGTCATACCTCTTACGTGGTCAGTACCGTCGGTACCTCCTCATGGCCGGCACCGTCCGTCGTGCCCCCTCCTCCAGTCAGTAGCACCCATATCTCCTGCGCCGGTCCGTACGTCCTCCCCGGTCAGCACCACCCATACCGCACCTCACGGCCATCACCGTCCACACCGGCCATACCTCTTATGTGGTCAGTACCGTCCGTACCTCCTCTGTGGTCCGTACCGTCCGTACCCCTCCTCCCGTCACTGCCGGACCCCTCCACCCGGTCAGTTCAGTCCATATCCCTGGCCAGTGCCATATGCACACCTCCGAAACGTACTTGAGTTTCTCCTGTCGCTGGTGGCCGTCGCTGACGGCTGTGGCCGTTTGTTCCACAGACAGCCGGACGGTGTCCAACGTCTGCTGCAGCTGCTGTAGCGCTGGGTCTCGCTGCCGCCGGAGCCCCTCCACCTGCTGCTCCATCTGCTGCACATCTGACCACATCCACGGGGTCAGTCTCCATCTGATGCACGCCCCCAGGGGTAGATGTCCATCCCATCTGCCGCACATCTGACCACATTCCCGGGGTCGGTCTCCACCCACTGTACATCTGACCACATCCCGGTCAGTGTGTGCATGATATATTTATTTGTCTTGTATATGTTAAGCACATTAGCCGACCCACTTACATCTCAGGCTGTTAAGCACATAAACCGATCCGTTCACATCCATATGTTAAGCAAGTAATGAGGCACCGGACATACTTTTAACCCAGCATATATCTTCTCCCAATAGTCTCCTCCGGGAATAACTGGCTCTGGGCGCGAACGACCAAAGACTGGTCGAAGCGCCCTAAAGCCCAAATAACTAACTAAGGGATAACTAGCTCCCATCTAACCGGCATCCGACACGACATGTCTCGTACTTGATACACCTTCCACACATACGAAGGGGGGGGGGATGTTATCTAACCCGAACATTGGAGTGCAGCTAACAAGAATATGCTGTGTACATGTGATCAACATATCAATATATTCATTTCGGTGATTGATGCCCGAAATGAATATCCAAAGTGGACCAGTCAGTCAATTGCTGGAAATGTAGGGAGACACATAAGGCCAGTGGCGTCCTCTGACTTGGCCGACTTCAGCTGACCTTGGTTGAATATTTCTACTAGTACGCTTGTCGTTTTACGTGCTCGGGGTGCTGGGTAATCTTGAGTAATGCTCGCACCACCTTTTATAAATAAATCAGCCTTACAGCAACAGCCAATTTGTTGTTGAAACCCACAGCTGTAGCTCAACGAAACTCGGTCAGCATACTCTCGTGACAATAATCAGGTGGAGCATTGAACTCTGTCCAAAAAGATCAGATTGTTGATTCCCAGTATTCACGCGCTGGCAAAGAAAACAAAGTCGGTTGTGGGAAGGACTACCAAGGTAACACCTGACACAGAGGGCTTGTTAATACGTGACCTATATTTGGTGAAGATGCGGCTCCTAACTCTCGCCGTTCGAGATGAAACTGCTCACCATATGAAAGCAGGCTTTGCATTTTATTAAAATCCACACCCAACACATAAACTTGCCAGCTATGACGCATACATGGTGCGCCATGCAACTAGCAGAACTTATTGTCATCTTCCCATATTTACGGTCGCGTCGCGATAATTTATAGCCACACCGAACATAAGCGCAGAGCCGACTGGCGAGGAAGGTACTTACATTCCCTCGTGCCGGCCGAGAAGGAACTGTTGATCTGTTGCAGCAGCTCCCTGGTGGAGCGCTCAAAGGCAGGCAGAGCCGTGGAGGCGAACATCTCACGATAGCGCGCCGCTATCGTCTGCTGCAGACTCTGTACCAAAGCCTGCGCCACGGCTTCACTGACACCCTGTGGTACACAAATCACAAGTGACGTCATCACAACGGACGTCCCGAGAGTGCGCATCTCACAGCTGATACCCTGGGGTACACGCATCACAACTGACGTTCCGAGAGTGCGCATCTCACAGCTGATACCCTGGGGTACACACATCACAAATGACGCTCTGGGATTCACACATCACAACTGACGTCATCACATCGGACGTCCTGAGGGTGCACACCTCACAACCGACACCCTGGGGTGCACACATCACAACTGACGTCGTCACAAGGGGAGATCTGAGGGTGCACACATTACAACTGATGATCTGATGGTACACACCTCACAACTGACAACCTGGGGTAAACACATCACAACTGAAACCCTGAGGCACACACATCACAAGTCATCACAACGGCAGTTCTGAGGGTGCACACCTCACAACCGACACTCTGGGGTGTATGCATCACAAATGATGTCATCACAACGCACATCCTATGGTTCCTATGGTGCACACTTCAAAACTGCCACAATGGGGTACACACATCACAACTGACGTCATCACAACGGATGTCCCGAGGGTGCACACATCATAACAGACGACCTGAGTATACACACATTACAGTTGACGTCCTGAAAGTACCCTCATCACAATTGATGACCTGAAAGTATACATCACAAATCAGCGTTGAGCACACACGAGGATGAGTACGTGGCAGTACAGGATCCGTGCATGTGTGCTGGTAAGACACCTGTTCGGAGCAGAACGAGCAAGTATTTACTTCACGACTGCACTGGTAAAATACCTGCCTGGGAGCAGGAGGGGAGTGGCCTACTGCACGAATGCCTTGTCGGCTAATCTAGATGGGAAACAAATTTGTATCGAATAGCGAAGAAAACACGTGTTTTTATACCTTGATGCACTTGTCGAGTTCGAGTTAGTGATTTGAGTTTTAGGTGCGTTGACTGCTCAGGCCAGTTTGAGCTCGGAGGTAAGTTTGAAATGATTATTTCGAGTACCCAGTTAGTTTGTGTTTACTACATTTGTGTCTCCTGCTGCAACCCTGTCAGTATGATCGTCTAAGCGCATGGCAATTTCCCAGTATTTGGGCACTGAGTTCGAATTCGGGACTCAAAATTACTCTGGAGTTGTCCTCGATTATTTATGTAGTAGGAACATACTCAATGACGACATAGCGTTACATGAATGGGATGAAGCATTGGATGGCAGAACTCGGTTGAGGGATTGAAACCTTTCTGGTTATACATGCAAAACTATACAATGTCGATTTGTATCCCACGGAAATATTTGGCTGGCAAAGATGCATCGCGTGCCGCAGGTCAAACGGTGACCTTACATGACCTCATTTGACATGAACCTGATGTGATCACATGCATGTGACGTATGCAAGTGCCAGTTCTTGTCTTTTTGCTTGGATTACACTTATACGAACCACCTGAGACATTTTCATAGCTAACCAATTGTCCAGCACATTCAAACTGTTTGCTTCACATGACCTGTAACGTCATCGGTGACTTCGACATCAACAAAACAAAATCTGATCAGAATGACAAGGCAGCTAAAAGGCCCCATCTCTTCTCTTTATGTTTGGGACAGCACGCCAGTGATTGTCAGGTGACAGCAGATCATGTCTACGAACCCGATGCCGCCGGGGGCGGTCGGTGACCCCTCGTCCCGTGACCAGGCCTGGACAATAGCAATCAGCCGGTTCGGTTTGGTTTAGCTACATAAATAGCGCGCGTGTCGATTGTGATCGATTAGTTTTTTTTAGCTGCGTGCGCGCCAAGTTGACCAATTACATTGAAACTTTTTGTGACAATGGCAAGAATAGTTTTCGTCGAACACGCCTGTATATAACACAGCTGTATTGATATTCACATATCAAACCACTCCCACGGGACATTGCCTGGTGTGGCAGCACGTGAGCACCATATAATTTTCAACCGGTGAAGTTGGCTGAAGCAAACCCTGCAATGGATCGATGCATTTCGGGGCCGCTTCGACGAGAGCTATTTTAGCTATTGTCACACAGTGCTGCAATACAGCTGGCTAAATGTGTGCGCGCACAGATAAAAGCCAGCATCTATCACAATCACCACACGCGTCATATATGTGGCTAAACGACAACACAGCAGCTGACGCCATTGCCCAACCTGACTCGGTAGGCTTTGACCGTGGCATGAAAGACGGGCGTGACAACACCCTCCAGTTACTGCCATTTCCTGGGTACAGGCCGACACAGGACACCACGTTTGATCGGGATCTGACTTAAACCGAACACCTCCCATACACGAAACATGAGGCAATTGTGTCACATAATTGGTCACTTGACGTCATTTCGCTCCTGCATCAAGCGGCTTACACAAGCAAGAGGAAAACAAAATAGAGCTATTCAGGGGAAATTTCCACACTGGGAAACCGAGAACATCCGGCATGTAAGCTGCTAAGCGTGGCACAGCCTGGAGCCTGGGTATCCACCTTACGGCGGATGCGGTACCTTGACGCTGACTGTTTTGCACACGGACTCCTTGAACAGCGCCTCCACGTCGCCGATGCGAGCGCTCATCTCGTGGCGAATCTGGCCCTCCAGCGACTTCAGACGGTTGGTTACCACTGAAAAGTGTCCGACAGCGTCACGTAAACGCTCACAATCACTCGCTCACTTGGTCGCCATCACGGACAATACAAGCCGAGACACGTGCGTGCCGACCCGCCCCGGCAGTACAGTCGGCTGGCGCGTCCGTTTGGATGGCAGGGGTCGCTGGTGTGTCAGGCAGACTGTCCACTGGCCGGCTTCATACCGGACGACACCAACCGGAGAGTGCTCAACACAACGCAGAATTAAGGAGCTATTCTGTTAGTCAACCCAGTGCGGAAATAGCTGGTCTTTTTAAGTATCGCATCGCATGGGCCTGGTCTTCTATCTTTTGAAAAGAGAGAAGCAGTCTTGCTGTCGTGTGAAGCCGCCCAAGCTTCCACTTATGGCGTACGCGGTGCTGTAATTGCAGTGGCAGCTAGGTGGCGGCTATCTTATGGAAGGCGTCGTCGTTTTGTTTCTGTTTCGGACTCACTTACCAGGGCGTGTCTGGGTAATACAGCACGGTGCTCTGCTCCCAGTGAGACCCGTGATTGGACTGTTATCGCTGCCAACAATAACTTTTCTCAGAATACCCGGCTTAGAAGTTAGAGAACAATGGATAGCAATACTCCGGTAAGGCAATAATGGCTTTCCAAGCTTCGACGGGCTTCGTATTGTTCTCGGCAGCGTGTTCTTTCTCCCACTACTGCCCTTCCCACTTGAAACGAACGCTACGAAGTCCTGTCATAAATAGTGACTATGCAATGACTCTTCAAAGGTTTTCAACACACAACAAAATCGTAATGTTAGCCTGCACTCGACTGTTACGTGGCGCGTCTTCGCGGCACGGTGAGCCCTTCCGGCAGATCGTGGCGAATGGTGCCGCCCACCGACCACCCATCCATCTGCTGCAGCTGGTCGGCGGCCGGTCCGGTGCCAACCTACGCACCCGACACACACCGGCGGCGCGGCCGGCAGCTGGGTCGGCGCCGTTTCGCCGCCGATGGTGGGCCGATGTCGGTGGTGCGGCACAATGGCATCATAACTCAGCGCCGGCTGGCCGTGCCGAGGCCGCTACATCGCCACCGTACGACGTCCATGAACACGGCTGGTTCAGAGTGGCCCTAAACTGTTCGGATGACACGCTCTCCGATGGAACAGCCTGATCAATAGGCAGCGTTCGAGCTGACGCCATGGACCTGGCTGTGTCGCAGACAGCAGCTGTGGCCAGTCGCTGTACCGGCCGGCAGCGGCTGTGGCCAGTCGCTGTACCGTCCGGCAGCAGCTGTGGCCAGTTGCTGTACCGTCCGGCAGCAGCTGTGGCCAGTCGCTGTACCGGCCGGCAGCGGCTGTGGCCAGTCGCTGTACCGTCCGGCAGCAGCTGTGGCCAGTTGCTGTACCGTCCGGCAGCAGCTGTGGCCAGTTGCTGTACCGTCCGGCAGCAGCTGTGGCCAGTCGCTGTACCGTCCGGCAGCAGCTGTGGCCAGTCGCTGTACCGTCCGGCAGCAGCTGTGGCCAGTCGCTGTACCGTCCGGCAGCAGCTGTGGCCAGTCGCTGTACCGTCCGGCAGCAGCTGTGGCCAGTCGCTGTACCGTCCGGCAGCGGCTGTGGCCAGTCGCTGTACCGTCCGGCAGCAGCTGTGACCAGTCGCTGTACCGTCCGGCAGCAGCTGTGGCCAGTTGCTGTACCGTCCGGCAGCAGCTGTGGCCAGTCGCTGTACCGTCCGGCAGCAGCTGTGACTCGTTCACCAGGGTTCCAGGGTGGTCCGGTATACGGTATACGGTGCAGGCGACGGCAACTCACCAGGGTCCAGGGTGTTCGGTATATGGTATACGGTGCAGGCGACGGGAGTTCACCAGGGTCCCAGGGTGTCCAGTACACGATACAGGCGACGGCAGCTCACCACAGACAGTCGACGGCGCAAACTCACGAGGTACGACGTGTTCCTTGAACTCCTGCCGGATGGCGGTGTCCGCCTTCTGTTTGAAGCTGCTGGTGACCGACTGGGAGAGGGCGGTGACCTGCCGCTCGGATCGTTGCCGCTCCTCGCGGTCCCGGGTCAGCAGCAGCTCCTCGATGTGCCTGCGGCCAGTCGTGTTGTCACTGCAGCCGCCGTCACCTTCATCACAACCGCTGCCAGGCCGACGGAACAGCCATCACAGACGTGACGACATCGCCATCGTTACGGAAGTTAGCAACACCATCAGGCAACACATCTCCTTACCTGGCCAGAATCGACGGCGAGCATGGACTCCGATACAGCCAGATCAATGAAGGTGTGAATTTGGTAGGCTTCACAAGTTCTTGAACCAGGGGGGGGGGGGTGCTCACTCAAGTAGTGACGACATAGAACGGATTGTTTTGTTCTCTGTGGAAAATGTAGGCAGATCGTTCCCAGATCAAATTTTATCAAAAAGTGATCCTATCTTGTTTAGTTCAGAATGGTCATCACCACACACAAGGGCACAGCTTTGCTAACTAGTTCAATCATGGACATTCAAAAAAGAAGATATGAACCTCGTGATCAAAATTATATTGTTTTGGAAAAACCAGAACTTCTGAAGTGATACTTTTCTCCCAAGGCTAAAAATGTACATTTTGATCTAGCCTACCACGAGCCGTGCAAATGCCACTCCTATCTTGCTTGCGGTTCTCGACGATAATTTGGGAATGCCAGAGCGAGGGGCAAAACAATGTGCTCAGCAGACACTGAGCAACACAGAAGCACACCGGGTGCGGAACTTGGGGGTCCGGTGGTGTAGCGGTTAGAGCATTGGTCTAGTAACTAGAGTATCGCGGATTTTAGGCTCATAGACTTGCGGTTCTCCGGCGGCCATTCGCAGTGTCAGACAGAGGAACCGGTTGTGACCAGCCAGCACTGATCAGCAATTCGGTGTCATGAAATTTTTAAATTTGAGTGCAGATCCACAGTTAAGGATCACTTTTTCTTCTTGACATTAATTAGGTGCCACCTTTACTTTCTATTGCAGGCGAAATGTATGAAGAAAAGCTGGGGAACTTCAAAGCCTTTACAGCTTCGGCAGCAGCACTGCCCTGATTGGTAAAAGCAGCGACGACGTCATCACACGATCATCACATTCAATATCTACACAAAGTGGAATGACCTGTGTGCACATACATATATATAAGTACATAGTAGCGCTTACCTGAACATATTCAGATTTTGTTTTAACCTTGCCTCGCATATGAGAAAAACAAAGGTTCATCAAGAATCAAAGAACACTGGAAGGATGCGAAATGAAGCCAGCTTTACCTAGAGCAGACCTAGGGTTAATATAGGTACATATGCTACAGATATCCTGTCCACAACAGAAACAGTGACCACACGACGCCACATTTGGACAAAGAAAAACACTACGTGCTGCTCTGCATCGACCTCCGCCATGGGGACGAATGTGAAATGCTTGTCCAGACTCTCAGTGTACAGAAAGAAAGAGCTCTACTTAGGACAAGGAAGGTACCTACCTAACCAAGAAACAACGTCGAATTCCTACCGGTCGTATTTAAGTCACTCGTGACTTCCACGTAACGACCACTACGACTTGCATTGTATGGTAAGACAAGTAACTTGCGCGTTGTATATTCGCCATGACTTCCAGTGTCCGCCCTGCCCTTCACATCTAGCCAGATCCTACCCGCATATGACAATGCAGAGGTGTCCCCTCTCTGCATTAGCCTCCATCGACATCCGGTTTCGAACAAATGAACTGAAAATTAACTCTGCTAAGACTAAGCTGATGATCACGGGCAGCCCACAAAATATGCGTACCTTCCCGCATACCACAGTGAAATTTCGCGAGCACGATCTATCAACTATTTAAGAATGCAAAAATATCATACGTATTTTCGATCGATCGCTCAACTGGGATTCGCAAGTCTCAGAAGTGACCCGGCGACTCGGCGTTTGGAGTTCTAGGTGGTCTATCGCATCGGAGGGGGCACCTTCTACCTGCTGTCATTTCCGCGCTGGCCAATGCCCTGGTCTTCTCCAGTTCCGCTACTGTATTTCTGTGTTACGGCAAAGGAACCAAAAAGAACCTGTCTCGCAGTTGAAAAAAAAAACACTGAGAAAAAGTAATTATCGGCCGCAAACAGCTTGACCATGCTTCTGATCTGCTGGGGAGACTGGGCTGGCTCAGTGCGGAGAACTTAGCTAAGAACCACACCCTGTGCCTCACGCACAGGGTGCGCCGTCATGGCGAGCCGGAATCACTGATCCATCGTCTCACCACCGTGGCAGAGACTCGCGACTGAGACCCCGTCAGGACCTGTGTCCCCCTGGATCGGCACTGGGATTGGGAAGAGGCGATATGACTGCAGAGCACCACTGCTGCACAACTCGTTACCACCAGAGCTGCTGCGGCTTCCCATACCGATCTTCGGTCGCCACCTACGGCGGCACCTGTCTGACGCGCCGCCCAAACCGGACTGATTTGCTGCTCGCCCTGTTGTATTTAATTATGACATGTATGACCACCGGTGTAACTGTTCTATGCTTTTGACCCATTCCGCTCTGCTGTTTTATCGTATTGACGCGAGGTTGTAATAGCCACGACTTCATTGCGGATTACCTCAATACAAGTCTGTATCTGTACAATGGAGTTTGGTGGGGTTAGATGAAGTTGGGTGTTGATTTCGAATGACCTTAAAGTTAAAAAAATATGTAACTCAGCAAAGACGGGGCAATCATAATGCTACGAATAATTAATGAGTGCGAGGCATAAGAGCAAAAAAGTTGTGACAAAACTGTACTTAGCCTATGTGCGACCCATTTGGAACATTGTGTACGGATATTAAGCCCTTACATAGAAAGAGATATACGCATGCTAGAAAGAGCGCGTCGCATAGCTACTAGAGTTATCAGTGGACTAGGTAACTTAGAATATGGAGAAAGGCTTATGATATTAGATATGTACTCACTCGAGCATAGGAGATTAAGGGATGATATGACTGAATGGTTTAAATTCGGCAAACAGTTAGATGATATCAATTTGAATGATGCACTTATATTTAGAGCATCACATATGGGTCATCAGCTGAATTGGACAAGTCAAACTGTAGTCAGCTAAACGCTAGCAGGTTTTCAATCACAGGGTGGTGGACAAATGGAATATGATGTGTAATGAAGTCCACTTCAGACCCTCTTTCGAATGCGTTGGACAGCCAAATCACAGCTGCTCCCATATGTCCAGACATGTCGGAACCAGCGTCGGTCGGCCAACCAGCACCGACACCGGCATTTGACGCCTCGAGCGGCGGCAGTCGCCCGATGTTATGCTTGGCCAGATCCAGTGCGGCGAGGCGACAGAAGAAGAAGAACATTGGGTTCTTTTACGACGCATTCAACCGCTAGGTCGTATAGCGTCGCCAACCTCTGACGCCGATTGGTCGCGGGAGGACTCGGTAAACGCCGTCGGTTGTGAGATTCGAACCCACAATCTTGCGATCAAGAGTCCGACGCTCGATCAACTGAATTACCGCGGCCCCCCGGCGAGGCGACAGCCGATTGGCGGATGATGTGTGATTGTGACGTGGGTAAGGAAGCTTACATTCTTTCGCCGATAAATGTTCGGTTTAGCCAGCCGACCGCGTCTAACGACGTCATGCCAGCCCACGCCCTTCCCTTGACATGTTTTGAAGAAACAGTCAAACAGCCGGGTCCGAATACGCGCACCTGCGCGGACAACAACGGACAGGAGAAAGGTGGTCCACCCTGAAGTCAGCGACCCCCAGAGCCTGGAAATCCCAGATTGCCACCAGCTCCAGAAAAACAAGAACGTCAAGAAGGCCCCTGGCGGCATCGGGAAAGGCGTGGCCGCAGGGAATTTCAAAAGTAAAGTGGCGCACTGCCGACCAATCCACATTCGAACTTTTTATCCGGAGCCTAGGGAATGTTCGGAGAACTCTCAGGGGTGGGGAGCAAAGCAAATACAACGAAAACTGGTGCACGGCACGAAGGAGACGGGCCTGAGTCACTCGGAGCAGTCACTCGGAGCAGTCACTCGGAGCAGTAACTCGGAGCAGTAACTCGGAGCAGTCACTCGGAGCAGTCACTCGGAGAGAGTAACTCGGACAGCGGAGTCACTCGGACAGGAGACACTCAGACAGGAGACACTCAGACAGGAGACACTCGGAGCAAGTCACTCGGACAGGAGGCACTCGGACAGGAGTCACTCGGACAGGAGTCACTCGGACAGGAGTCACTCGGACAGGAGACACTCAGACAGGAGACACTCAGACAGGAGACACTCGGAGCAGTCACTCGGACAGGAGACACTCAGACAGGAGTCACT
This sequence comes from Ashinkailepas kermadecensis, assembly GCA_034440615.1. Lineage (NCBI taxonomy): Eukaryota > Metazoa > Arthropoda > Thecostraca > Neolepadidae > Ashinkailepas > Ashinkailepas kermadecensis. Next base: position 35,829 of record JAOTOM010003239.1, read on the forward strand.
CGGACAGGAGACACTCAGACAGGAGACACTCGGAGCAAGTCACTCGGACAGGAGGCACTCGGACAGGAGTCACTCGGACAGGAGTCACTCGGACAGGAGACACTCAGACAGGAGACACTCGGAGCAAGTCACTCGGACAGGAGGCACTCGGTCAGGAGGCACTCGGTCAGGAGTCACTCGGACAGGAGGCACTCGGAGCATTCACTCGGACAGGAAGCACTCGGTCAGGAGGCACTCGGACAGGAGGCACTCGAACGTCACAGACACTCGATCGGAGCAGAGATCGAGTCATGGAGACAGGAGTGATAGCTATGGAATGAAACTGCCGGACGAAGAAGTGAGTTGAAAAGTGACTGACGGCCGGAGGACGACCACCATCTGCCATGTGAGGGTCACCACCTCAGACTGTCTGTCATGCTTTCCTCCTGTCAAACCGTACCGGTTGGTTATTGGTTGTACGACACATCGACCGTTGAGTCATATAGCGTCGCCAATCTCTCACGCCGATTGGTCGCGGGCGAAGTCAAACCGTACCGGACCGATCTCATTTATATTACAACTACCGCCTCCTCAACCTCATTCCACTCGGCTGAAAGGAACGGCCCCCGTGTTATAGAGGGAATCTAGTAGACTAAATTTGGAGGGATGGGCAGTGTTTCGCGAAAGAATGTACTGGAATAGAGATATGTGAAATGGCCAGTGGTGTGTGGAGTAGGAGTATTTGTAGGTTGTAATATCATGCAGTGTACATACATGTAAGCATATCAGATTAAGGGTGGAAAATGTGTGATGGTACTAACAGAGACAGGTGGCGGCTGTTCGGCAGTGGCGGACAGGAGGAACAGTGGAGAAGAACTGGACACGAGTAAATATGGCGTGCAGCTTGGGACAGCGGTCAGGATCCCGCACCCTTCAGGCACTAAACCAATACCATTACAGCACCACCGGCATACTGCACTCGGCACTCTGATTGGCACCGGTTGATCTGGCTGATAATGTCGTATCAGGAGGCCCGTGCGGTCTGAGAACTGACTGATGGACACCAACACTTAGCATTGAAATACTGACAACCACAGCGCGTGCGCTTAAAAAGACCCACCTGGTTAACCTTTGAGAGCTATTGCAATAGCAGACGAGGGCACAACTCGTGACGACACATGTCAAACTACGTTCGTGATCTGCGAGCGTGAGCGGCATCTACTCGCATCACATCCACTTGACGACTGAAGGAGCTCGGAGGAGCCTGAAGACGGCTGAAGGAGCCGACTCTCACCTCGGATGATACGTCAAAATTGCCTCTGGCGTGCGACTAATTCCATCGTGCGTTTTTATTTATTTTAAGCATTATGAGTCCATGGAAAGCATACTAAATGTATGCTCCACAGGGAAAAACTCATAGTGATGAAATAGTTTCATGAATCATTCAAAGCGTTTTATGAAAATATCGTCCCGAGTGTACGTTGAGTTCATTATTATTTTAAAAGGCCTCACGCCCGAGCTAGTGCGTAGTAAAAGCCGTTATAACCAGTGTGCTGGGAACCACTCTCACCTGTGGTACATAGAAAGAATCGTTATCAACTGTGTGCTGAGAACCGCTCTCACCTTTGGAATGTGGTAAGAACCGCTTTCACCTATGATGCGTTCTTACATCCCCTCGCACTTATAATATGTGCTTAGAGCCGGTCTCACCTTTGATGTGTGGTAAGGGACCGCTCTCACCTCTGATGTGCGGTAAGAGCCGCTATCACTTTTGATGTGTGATAAGAGCCGCTCTCACCTCTGATGTGTGGTAAGCGCCGTCTCGAGCAGCCGGTTGACGTCGGTCGGTGACGTGGTGGACTGTTTGTGCTGACGGTGCTGCAGCAGCTGCACCTGGGCGCGCAGCTGCTCAACCTCGGAGCTGAGCTCGCGCACGGTGGTCATGGCGGCCGTCACGGCCTGCACCACGGCGGCCGAGCCGGCGCTGCAGGCGCTGCACACGTCACGCTTCTCGTCACCGCCGCCTGACGGGGCGCTACACACACCGGGCCCGTGTCAGCGGCTGTCACACCGATACACACACCGGGCCCTCGTGTCAACGGCTGTCACACCGATACACACACCGGGCCCTCGTGTCAACGGCTGTCACACCGATACAAACACCGCCCCCGTGTCAACGGCTGTCACACCGATACACACACCGGGCCCTCGTGTCAACGGCTGTCACACCGATACACACACCGGGCCCTCGTGTCAACGGCTGTCACACCGATACACACACCGAGCCCTCGTGTCAACGGCTGTCACACCGATACACACACCGAGCCCTCGTGTCAACGGCTGTCACACCGATACACACACCGGGCCCTCGTGTCAACGGCTGTCACACCGATACACACACCGAGCCCTCGTGTCAACGGCTGTCACACCGATACACACACCGAGCCCTCGTGTCAACGGCTGTCACACCGATACACACACCGAGCCCGTGTCAGCGGTTGTCACACCGATACACACACACATACAGCCACACGTACAGTCACACTGACACCGAGCCCGTGTCAGCGGCTGTCGCACTATACCGACACCGCTACAGATATACTGACACCTAGCCCGTGTCAGCGGCTGTCACACCATACCGACACCGATACAGACACATACAGCCATACTGACACCACACGGACACCGCACCCGTGTCATGGGCTGTCACACCGTACCGACACCGATACAGATACACTGACACCGGGCCCCCGTGTCAACGGCTGTCACACCGATACACACACCAAGCCCGTGTCAGCGGCTGTCACACCATACCGACACCGATGCAGATGCATGCAGACACCACGCTGACACCGACACCACACAGGGAGTTGGATTTATCTTCCTAAATCATGGATCCGGATAATACAATTGCAGTGCACCGAATTCGGAAAAGACGACCAGTTTTATCTTCGGCATGATACAGAAGTTATTGTACTCCAAGATTTGAGCGTTCGTTCGTAATACAGGAAAATTAACTTAGAAATGAGTGGAACAGGAATGCGATAGCGCGATTCATGGGCCTTGTTGTGTGCCCAAACTGCACAGTATACTTTTACTTGAATAAAACTCTGGCTTCAAGTACTCACATTTCAACATTTTTAGTAAGCAGCATTAAGCATGTACTATTTCAAAAACAAATACCACCAATCAACCTCCCCAACAGGAAAAGGAGAGGATAACCTTCCAGCGATAATAATGTTCGGTACCTAAAAAATCGGAGCACGGCTATTTTTCCGGCTGTGCACAACACCGACACGGTGTCGGTGTCGGCGACACCAAACAGGCAAACGTCACACCGACACGGTGTCGGTGTCGGCGACACCAAACAGGCAAACGTCACACCGACACCAAACCGACACGGTGTCGGTGTCGGTAACACCAAACAGGCAAACGTCGCACCGACAACACACCAACACGGTGTCGGTGTCGGTGACATCGAGCATACAAACGTCACACCGACACCACGTTCGTGTCATACTAAACATGCGCTTTAAAACGCATTCTGCTCTTCTATTTTTCTATCATTTTGCACTTTGAAGCCAGAGGCGAATCCGAAAAAAAAACAACTTCGAGTAACACATCGAGATGCAAGTCATATCCAATACCAAGGCTGGAGATATCTCGCACCGAACCAGGGACAGGGTCCTGATCATTATTTCCAGAATGACAAATTAGCATTAGTAGGTGCCAAACCAGTGAGTGGGGGGCTCCAGACTCCCCGACCCACCCAGGATCTCCAGCCATGTAATCCAGTACACATATGCAATGCAAGTTGCAAGTAATAGCGGGATGGGGAGGGGAGAACCTACCAGACCATCAGCCAGGATATTTTCACGATTATCGCTAGAGAACTGAAGTGGAACACCAAAGTGAAACACTGAAGGGAGGTACTTCACGCCGCGCGATTAACACAGGCGACCTGATTATTGGGGACTATGAACAGGAAAGTAGGCTCAGCAGCGCGTAATTGAAAACTAAATGAGTATTTATTGAAGATGACAACATGCCAAGTGCCACACGAATTAAAGGTAAGGTGGCCGCGGGTGAGGGGAAGGGTACGAGGTGCGCCAATGGATTCCCGGCAGCACCGCCAATGTCAGTTTAGCCTACGCCGAGCCAGTGTGGACCATCACCAGTGACGGTCGGCGGTGGGGCAGGGTAGAACGCCAGGCCAGTGTGGACCATCACGAGTGTGCGTGCGGCTGGTGTGAGATTGGCATTAGCTCCACACGGAGCGAGTAGGTGTTCCTTCATCACCGGCGAGCGGTCGAACTAACGCCGGTGCAGAATCTGCCGCTCACCTGACCGCTGCTGCTGCTGTTGTCGCCGTCTCCTCCACCGTCGGCACCGTCGGCCAGCCGTTCTGGCCGGCGCCGCCGACAGCGGCTGCTGCTGCAGCGGCGGCGGCGGCAGGCGTTACGGGACCGGCGACCGGCACCCCCACCGGCCCGGCCGACTTCATCAGGTCAGGAGGCGGCGGCGGCGACGGGAACAACGGCTTCGACATCGACGTCGGCTCCATCGGCAGGATCTCTGGCGGCGACAAATGGAGTGAACAAAAACAGAATAAACAATAAGGCAGGAAGTGCGAGGGAGAGTAATGTACAGGGGTAGGGTATAGTGAGGGGAGACAGAAAGGACAGACAGTGAAGGGAGACTATGAGGGAAGACAGCGAGAGGAGACAGTGGAGTGTGGGGGAGTGGTAACGGTGAGTATAGACAGCGTGGAGAGACAAGTGGGTTGATAGCGAGAGGAGACAGTAAGGGAAGGCAGTGAAGGGAGACCGAAAGTGAGTTGATAGTGAGGACATCGCAGGAAGATAGTTAGGGGAGACAGCGAGGACAAACAGGGAGGGGATTTAGCGCGAGAGAACAGTGAGAGGAGACGGTGAGGGAAGACAGCGAGAAGAGACAATAGGGGTAACAGTGAGTGGAGGCAGCGCGGGGAAACGAGTGAGTTGATAGCGAGAGGAGACAATGAGATGACAGTGAAGGGAAATCGGGAGAGGGTTGATAGTGAGGACATCGCGGGAAGATAGTGAAAGAGGACAGTGACGGTAAACATTGAGGGGATTTAGCACGGCAGTCAGTAGAGAGTGAGGGAAGACACTGAGATGACAGTGAGGGATGACAGCAGGAGATAGTAAGGGAAACAGCTAGGAAAAAACAATAATGAAACATTGAGAGACAGCAGTGGGGGAAAGATTAGGGCGAGCCAACAATAGTGCAATTTTAATGGAAGATGACAATGGTGAATTGAGGGTAAATATGAAGTGAACATAACCAGAAGGCTCACAACAATTTATCCAAAACATTCGTTGGAATTCGGAATGCATTGTATGCTTAGCTGTTGAAGATCATCAATAGTGTGAACTTCCCCCATCTGCTTTACGGAAGTTCTGTTCCCCACTAATAATTCGTCTGTGAATGTATTTTTGCGGATTCCACGCATGGCATCACTCTTAAATATACTATGAACAGTAACACCTGTGCAAGCTGTTTTGTACCTTTTCACAGGTTGAGAGCGCTTCTAACACTCCGGTCAGAAATTATATGAAAAGCTCGGTGCATTATCAATACATCGACAACAAACTGATTTCTATCATTATTTGAGTACTTTACAATAATCCCGCAATGTTTTAACGAAGTTGTAGTATGTCCATCTTTGCATAGATGGCACTAGTGGGGTAAGTTGCCAAGCGTTGCTCGAATGGTACTTTTCAATGATCCATGTGTTAGGAGAGGGATATAATATATTGATTTACTAGCAGACTCGTTCAAAATTACCAGTAGCCCGGAATACAGGAACTATATACATCTAAGACTGTGTTGCTTCTTACAACACAATCTTAGATGTGTTGTAAGAACTCAGGGTGCTTCACAATTGTTGAAACAAAACATCTCAAGTCTTCCCTACTAGCTTTATTCTCTTTCTCTTTTCAGATTATTGCAGGGAAATAGTTGACATTTTGATATATTCAACCAAATATAGTGAAATCATGCCTTGTTCGATGAAGCAGAAGATCTTTTGTGTGCAGACATATTACTAAGACTTTCAAGATTGTTCAAGCAATATACAGAAGGAAGTTCAATTTCAACACATTTCCAAACAGGAGTCAGATTTTCAAGTTGGTCAAGAACTTTGAAGCTCATGGTACTTGTGAAGATCGTAGGGCAACGGGTTCCTCACCATCTGGGCCTTCGACAACAATCCGAACACCCGAGCATGTCACCAGGGTTCAAGAGTCAATCGGCCGGAGTCCGAGCAAATCACTACGACGCAGGAGCCAAGAACTTGAAATATCTGTGTCTTATGTTCGGCGCATTCTGGTTAAGGACCTCAAATTTTATCCTTACCAGACCCAGGTGAAGCAACAACTGACCCAGGCCGATATGGAAAAGAGGATAGCCATGTGCCAGTGGGTTTCACAGAAGATCGACGACGAGGAATTCTTGAATGGTGTCTGGTTTTCGGATGAAGCCCAATTCCTCTTGAATGGTCACGTTAACTCCAAGAACTGGGTGTGTTGGGGAAGCGAGAACCCTCACAGACTCGTTGGACGCCCTCTGCATTCAAAAAAGTGCACGGCATGGATCGCCATTTCCAAGCATGGACCCATTGGACCATTATTCTTCGGAGATGATCGGGGTAACGCAGTGACAGTGACAAAAGAGCGTAACGTTCCAGTGCTTGAGTAGTTTTGGGGAGAGCTCGAGGTGTGTGAAGACCTTGATGAGGAGGAACAGTGGTTCCAGCAGGATGGTGCTCCTCACACTGTTAATGTCACCATGGTTTGGCTCCGTGAAAAGTTTGGGGAGCGTCTCATTAGCCGCAAAGTTGAATTGGAGTGGGCACCCCACTCGCCTGACCTGAACCCCCAGATTTCATCCTCTGGGGTTCTTCAAGGACGACATCTACCAGGGTAACCCTCGCACCATTGCTGCACTGCAGACAGCCATCACTGAGAAGATCCAGGTGATCACCCAGGAGGAATGTGCACGCGTTATCAACAACTTTGCACGCCGTGTTCAACAATGTCTTCGACTGAACAGCGGACATCTGGAGCATGTCCTCTTGACATTTTTGGGTCATGTTTGAGGCTAAATGGTTGCAGATCCTAAAATTTTCTCCTTTTACCTTTCAATAAATGTAATCACCATTACTCTATCATTCGTGGTCATTGATTGGTGTACGATCGTTTTGTTTCAACAATTGTGTAACACCCATATCTCTACTGCACATATAATGTGCACCCAATGGCAATAAAATGCAGCTTAAGGTTGCATTATTTGTGTGATTTTAACTAAGTGAGATGTCCGTGTTAAGTCATATTTCATAAATTGCAGCTGATTTGCGAAAGACCACACAAGTAAAGTGACAAACCTGTACTGTCGTTTGCAGCGTGACTGCGGTACAGCGAGGAATACTCTGGTGGCTCCGTCACGTCAGCTCGACGCAACTGCTATTGTAATCGAGTCTAATGGCAGACAAAATTACTTTACCTTCCTAAATTACAACCCACCGTCAACTAGCTCTTCCATCATTGGGAACAAACTATAGGAGTAACACGACAATGCCACTGTAGTGGTTCAATTAGCCACCAATAGATGTCGCCGCGGTCGTCCCCTCAGCTGAGCGGTGCAAACCTAATACAATTCCAGTTCAGATTCCTCGTGTGTGTGTCGTGCCCTACAGCGAACTCGGGTGGAACCGAACCAGCCACCATCTATACAAAGACGGGCGAAGTACGACAGAGATACCAGCTTTGGTAGATCGTTGTGGGGCCGGAAAATGACGGGCGTACTTTTTACGTCAGTATATTGCAATTAATATATATTTCACATTACGCCAATGTATGACCTGGATGACGCCAAGTCTCGCAAAAAGTGAGTGAAGCCTAAAAAAAATGGCCAAACTAGGAAGCACGAGAGGTCATTGGGGATCATTCTTCATTGCAATTGAAGCCTGCAGACATCTTCCAAAATAGAGTATAAACATGCACCAGATTAAGTTGGAGGAACAGGACTTTGAAATAAAAACGATGAAACAGGTCACCCAAATGGTAAACATCTTGGGAAATAAATATCCACCATGGAAGCATACTGAGCCGTGCTGTTATTCCCCTACAGTCCATCATGTAGTTCGCATGCCATAGCCACCTGATGCAGCGTAAGCTCATACAATGACTGGATCGTGCCAACAAGGCACAGTCGTCTCACCTTCTTTTGACGCACTCTTGTTGAGAATCTCCTGCACCTCAATAGAGGGCGAACTGCCGCAGCTGTTCCCACTTTTCTTCTCGATAGGTGGCAACACCTGAAAACAAAGTAAAAAGATGCAATATGGACATAACAGTATATGGCAGAGCTTGTGAACACTACAGAGTAATACAGCGCAGACGTCCTAGTAGAAGTATACGTAACCAAGTATATACAAACAAGCTGATCTGTAATGTTGATGGGAAGGCTTGACATTTTGAGCGGAGAACCATGCTCATGCACAATTAAATCACTGGAGCTGGGTCACGGACCAGTCCAAGATGTCGATGACGTAAGACACCAATGGAAACGCGGCGCATACCACTGCCCAAGATTCGTATATGAAGCTTGCATGGGGATAGAGAAGGGCTACACCAATGTTAATTTATGGCTGGTCTTTGTAAATTGAAACTACCCTTCCGGGGCAAAACAACTTCTGCACCATTAGAAGAGCACAAGCCTCGCCAGGGAAACCTGACGCCGTAGCTGAACGCAATATGAGTTGCTAAATCATGTGCCTCTCTCAACCTAACTACTCCGCTTGATATTACAGTGAAACAAGCTGGTGGATGGCTTGATGCGCAGTAATGTGTTACGGCAACATGGATCATTACGGGTTGGCGGCAGCCGTGATTACTCCGGTAGTGGTGGTGGATTTGTGCTTTAGGGCGCGTCGACCCGTGATTACACCGCTTGATATTACTTGAAACAAGCTAGTAGATGGCTTGATGCGCAGTAATGTGTTACGGCAGCATGGCAGCATCATTACGGGTCGGCGGCAGCCGTGACTACGCCGATTGCACCGACAGCTCCACGGCCAATAGCACGCACTACAGCCACATGGTCTGTGTCGGAGGGTGTACAGACCGGAGCCAGTGGGCGCTTCGCCACGGTCTGTGTTGGCTGTAGCACGCACTACAGCCACATGGTCTGCATCGGAAGGTGTACAGACCGGAGCCGGTGGGCGCTTCGCCACGGCCAACAGCACGCACTACAGCCACATGGTCTGTGTCGGAGGGTGTACAGACCGTAGCCGGTAGGCGCTTCGCCACGGCCAACATCACGCACTACAGCCACATGGTCTGTGTTGGAGGGTGTACTGACCGGAGCCGGCACCGCAGAGGGCGCTTCTCTCAAGAACCCGGTTGGTGAGCTGCTGTCGGCCAGCGGCGCCGTCGGCTCGTCCAGCGTGTCAGTGCCTATCTGGGGAAGGAGGAGCCTTGGTCTGTATTACGACACACCCAACTGATCCAGCACGCAGTCGCAGTCCACCTCTCACGGCGATTAATAGCGAGTGGACTCGACAATACCACCGGTTATGTGGTTGGAACTCACAATCTTGCGACCAGGAGCGGAACATCCCACCGACTGAGCCAACGCCAGCCCTATCCAGTGGCGCAGCCAAGATTTCCCTAAAGGGGGAGGGGCGACGGAAATGGGCCAAGAAATAGAAAACGTTTCCGCGTGCGAATCGCGCCGAAAATTTTCGACTTTACATGGTGAAAATGTCTACATTTTTTGTTTCATCCTGTGTACGTTTTATTGCTTGAAGGGGAAGGGGCGCCCGTGGCTGCGCCTCCGCCCCTACCAGTCTGAGGATGTCCACAATCACATTGGTGGCTGGCTGGTGACGGTGACCTGGTGACTCCAGGACACATCACGAGGACAGCCCCCAACGACTGTCGTCAGTCGTGCATCTGCCATACCTGTCACATGTGGACACGTCACAACGAGGACCGCCCTCGACGGCCGTCGGCAGTCGTGTGTCTGTCACATCTGTCACATGTGGACACGTTGCAACGAGGACCGCCCACAACGGCCGTCGTCATCCATGTATCTGTCACATCTGCCACATGTGGATACGTCACACTGCGACTCTCAAAGAACGGTGCCTAACCGGAGAAGTGCGAGTTCGTCACATATTTATTATTATTTAGTAGTGTTCAGTAGTCATTATTTCGTTACCAGTGCGTCCAAATTTGTAAATTATGCGTCGGATGTTGATAAAAATATTTTGGTATTCATATGAAAGATGTATCCAAGATAGGAAAATGTACAGCTACTTCGTGCACAACATTATATAATAAACTTCATGCCTGTGAAACACCAAACAGGACTACACAAATATGCAACTGAAACGAATTCATGTTTCGGCAGACTGGCCGGCGTATCTCGCGCTGCTCACCTTACTGGGCGAAGTGAGCGCGTCGGGGGTCATAAGACTGAGCGGGGGCTGGTCGGCGAAGGGCGAGATTAGCGGAGAGTCGGAAGGAGCGTCGGCATCGGCTGCCGACGCCACAGTCGTGTTGAGCGTCAGGTCCGACAGGTGGTCAGTCATGCAATCTGCCGGAGCAAGCAGACACTTTCGCACACCGAACGGTACAAACGGTGACCACGACACACCAAACGGTACAAACGGTGACCATCATACACCAAACGGTACAAACGGTGACCACCACACACAAAACGGTACAAACGGTGACCATCATACATCAAACGGTACAAACGGTGACCATCATACACCAAACGGTACAAACGGTGACCACCACACACCAAACGGTACAAACTTGGACTGTCACACACCAAACGGTACAAACGGTGACTATCATACACCAAACGGTACAAACGGTGACCACCACACACAAAACGGTACAAACGGTGACCATCATACACCAAACGGTACAAACGGTGACCACCACACACAAAACGGTACAAACGGTGACCATCATACACCAAACGGTACAAACGGTGACCATCACGCACAAAACGGTACAAACTTGGACTGTCACACACGAAACGATAGATGCGGGGATTGTTGCACACCGAACCATGTAGACCAGCACACTAGACGTCAGGCACGGGAACCATCACACAAGCAGCACAAATATGCGCCAGAAATGGAGGACATAAGCTGGCAACACTCGGGGCAGAAAAAAAAACATTTTAAACGTAACTTCAGGTGGGACCAGGGTTCGATTTATACTTTATAATCCCGGATACGGATAACAATTATTGGGGAGTCGAATGCGGATAGGATGTTTTTATTCATATCTGTGACATCGGAATATCAGATTGCACTGTCCAGTGATTCTTGAGCACTTCATCACAGAGCAGTTCATTGTCAAAGAGCACCATTCAACTTCCACATCATACAAACGAGGATACAAATCTGGAGAGAATAATGTTCTGGATGGCAAAAATCCAGATACGGCCTTTTTCCCAACCCTGGATGTGGCAGTACAAAATTGTTCACTATCGGACACACAAAATTGTTCACTACCGGGCACTACACCACGCGAGTGTGATAACCTTCAACAAACCATACCAATCAACTCATAGACATCCAAAGACTCTGGCCATTGTGGCACTGCACTGGCCGAGCCTCTGACCTTTGTGGCACTGCACTCACCAAAACTCTGGCCGTTGTGGCACTGCACTCACCAATACTCTGGCCGTTGTGACACTGAACTCACCAAGTCTCTGGCCGTTGAGGCTGGTGACTGGCGTTTGACACTGAACTCACCAAGCTCTGGCCGGGCGACTGTGACACTGCACTCACCAACGGCCTTTGACCGGGTCGGGCTCCCCGGGGCCCCTGTAACCCCCCCACACTCCTGCAGCGAGCGCGGCTGCACCATATAGCAGCGGATCACCACGCCCTCAACCAGGGTGTCATCCTCGGCATCGTCGGCGATTGACAGCTGACTGGCCGGATCACTCGCGGCCGGGTCAGCCTCTGTGATACGGGTCAGGTCAGCCTCTATGATACGGGTCAGGTCAACCTCTGTGATACAGGTCAGGTCAGCCTCTGTGATACGGGTCAGGTCAGCCTCTATTATACGGGTCAGGTCAGCCTCTGTGATACGGGTCAGGTCGGCCTCTGTAACACTGGTCAGGTCAGCCTCTGTAACATGGGTCAGGTCAGCCTCTGTAACATGGGTCAGGTCAGCCTCTGTAACACAGGTCAGGTCAGCCTCTGTATCAAGGGTCAGGCCATCCTCTGTAGCACAGGCCAGGTCAGCCTCTCCAACACAGGTCAGGTCAGCCTCTGTAACACGGGTCAGGTCAGCCTCTGTAACACGGGTCAGGTCAGCCTCTGTGATACGGGTCAGGTCAACCTCTGTGACACAGGTCAGGTCAGCCTCTGTGATACGGGTCAGGTCGGCCTCTGTGACACGCGTCAGGTCAGCCTCTGTGATACGAGTCAGGTCGGCCTCTGTAACACTGGTCAGGTCAGCCTCTGTAACATGGGTCAGGTCAGCCTCTGTAACATGGGTCAGGTCAGCCTCTGTAACACCGGTCAAGTCAAACTCTGCATCAAGGGTCAGGTCAGCCTCTGTAACACAGGTCAGGTCAGCCTCTGTAACACAGGTCAGGTCAGCCTCTGTAACACTGGTCAGGTCAGCCTCTGTAACACGGGTCAGGTCTGCCTCTGCAGCATGGGTCAGGTTAGTTTCTGTAGCACAGGCCAGGTCAGCCCCTGTAACATGGGTCAGGTCAGCTTCTGTAACATGGGCAGGATCAGCCCCTGTAACACTGGTCGCAGGGGTTGGGGCAGCCTCAAAAGTACACTTTGTTGGAGGAATGCGACGCTAAACGCGAAAAAAAAACGTTGAACACGCGCCACTACATTATGATATAGGTGCTCATCAGACCCCAAAGCAACACTTCAGAAACATCTTGCATCACGTTACGCAGCGTGACATCCCGTCGCATCAGCGCCTGCAGAACATGCCGTTACACCAGGTCATCCGAATGGCGGCACGGTGTCAGAGAGATGGCACGGTGTCAAAGCGACGGCACGGTGTCAGCGACAGTACGGTGTCAGAGCGACGGTACGGTGTCAGAGCGACGGCACGGTGTCAGAGCGATGACACGGTGTCAGAGACGGCACGGTGTCAGAGCGACGACACGGTGTCAGAGACGGCACGGTGTCAGAGCGACGACACGGTGTCAGAGCGACGACACGGTGTCAGAGCGACGGCACGGTGTCGGAGCGACGGCACGGTGTCAGAGCGACGGCAGTGTCAGAGCGACGGCACGGTATCAGAGCGACAGCACAGTGTCAGAGCGACGGCAACGTCAGAGCGACGGCACGGTGTCAGAGAGACGGCACGGTGTCAGAGCGACGGCACGGTGTCAGAGCGACGGCACGGTGTCAGAGCGACGGCACGTGTCAGAGCGACGGCACGGTGTCAGAGACAGCACGGTGTCAGAGCGACAGCACAGTGTCAGAGCGACAGCACAGTGTCAGAGCGACGTCACGGTGTCAGAGCGACAGCACAGTGTCAGAGCGACGGCACAGTGTCGGAGTGACGTCACGGTGTCGGAGTGACGTCACGGTGTCAGAGCGACGGCACGGTGTCAGAGCGACGGCACGGTGTCAGAGCGACGGCACGGTGTCAGAGAGACGGCAGTGTCAGAGCGACGGCACGGTGTCAGAGCGACGGCACAGTGTCAGAGCGACAGCACAGTGTCAGAGCGACGGCGGTGTCAGAGCGACGGCACGGTGTCAGAGCGACGGCACGGTGTCAGAGCGACGGCAGTGTCAGAGCGACGGCAGTGTCAGAGAGACGGCAGTGTCAGAGCGAAGTCACGGTGTCGGAGCGACGACACGGTGTCGCGACGGCGCCCGGCCGGCACGTACCGAGGTGCTCCAGATTCTCGAACGGTTTGATACGGCGACGGCGCGCGTCGACGATGGCCAGAGACAGAGCTGGGTTCATCAGACGGAACTCGTGCACCGACGTGAAGTACTTGACGGCCGTCTCTGGCCCGCTCAGGCTGAACACGTACAGCATCTGCCCAGCCGGAGGACGTCAACAAAATGACAAAGGTGATGGTAATGGCGACAATGAGGGTTGGCGACAGCGAGGGTGATGGTTAAAATGACATGGTTTCTGTAGCTTGGTTTCAAGGGCGCATCTTCAAGGGCGCACTTGTCATATAGCGGTTTCTGTAGTTAAAAAGGTAGATACACACATGTCAATGGCAGAGATCCCGCGAGGGGCAGAGAAGGAAGTAGCGACGAGCTTGCATGCGCCAGATACTCGCCCGTTTGTGTATGTCGCTGAGCAGGAGGTACTGGGCGGACGAGTCGAGGCACGCCTGCAGACAGGTAGTGGAGACCGGCAGCTCGCCAGCCGGCGACGCCTCCAGCCGGATGGTCTGCAGGCAGTTCCACGACTCGCACGTCCACACCTTCAGCTCCGTGTTCAGGCGGGCACCCGTGACGGCGTACTTCCAGAACGGCTCACTGTCGGCACCAAGGATGCATTTATTATATTACACCATGGAGGGAGGGAGGGAGGGGGGAGGGAGGGGGAGGGAGGGAGGGAGGGAGGGAGGGAGGGGGAGGGAGGGGAGGGGGAGGGGAGGGGAGGGAGGGAGGGAGGGAGGGAGGGAGGGAGGGAGGGAGGGAGAGATGGATAGATGGAGAGGGGAAGGGAGAGAGGGAGGGAGAGAGGGAGGGAGATGGAGAGGGAGAGGGAGAGGGAGAGGGAGAGGGAGAGGGAGAGGGAGGGAGATGGAGGGAGAGGGAGAGGGAGAGGGAGAGGGAGAGGGAGATGGAGATGGAGATGGAGAGGGAGAGTGAGAGGGAAATGGAAAGGGAAAGGGAAAGGGAGATGGAGATGGAGATGGAGATGGAGATGGAGATGGAGATGGAGATGGAGATGGAGATGGAGATGGAGATGGAGATGGAGAGGGAGAGGGAGAGGGAGAGAGAGGGAGAGGGAGGGGAGGGGAGAGAGAGATAGTTGCGTGTCGAATAGATAGAAGCTTAGATGCGTGCCGGACCATAAAGGTCAATTGCGCCGACTTTAAAGCGGCGCTTGTGACCTTGTGCAGACCTTGTGCTCTCTGACCTTGTGCAAACAAGGTCAGAGCAAGTGTACATTTACGTTAAGTGGGTTATTACGTAAATAGTGTGCGTGGACGTAAGGTGCTGAAGGCAGGGGGAGGTGAGATTGTGTCCTAGGTACTTGGACGGCCTTCAGAAAGGTTAGTTTACTTGTTTACTGTACTCTTTCGCATTACAATTCGCATTTGGAAAGGGGCTGGACAAATTACGTTGATTGTAACGAGTGGCGGAACTCTCGAGTGGCGAACTCTCGGTTAGTTGGCCTCCTCCACGATGGATCTCTACCGCGCTGGCAAGGAAGTAATTACTCACACCGCTCCTCGTACCGGCTGGCCCGGGCTAGTAGCATGCATTCAACGTCCGTCTGTCACATCGGCTACCCCATGGTGATACAGTGTTGAAATAATGGTTTTTCGTGAGGTGTGAGACGCGTCGGTGCTCAGAAAGTGGCATATTCCACCCTATTGTACGAATAGTTCATTTCTGTGTTAGTAGAATGCATTCCACGTGGGGGATTGAATCACGCAAAGCTGTGTGTGGGGTTGGCACGGTGCTCTGCAGACCGGCTCATCTGCGCTCGATGGCAACACTAGGGAACCGCATACGTTGTACGCTGATTTACCAACGGTCGGCTCATCCGCGCCCGACGTCACCAATAGGTAGCCATTTATTTGAAGGGGCAGGTCACACCGATTGGTTGGTTATTGGTTTTACGACATGTCGACCGTTGAGTCATGTAGCGTCGCCAATATCTCACGCCGATTGGTCGCGGGCGAATAGTAGCGACAGGTGAGACTCGAACCCACAACCTTTCGATTGTAAGACGAGCATCTTACCCATAGACCACTCGTCCCCTCACACCGATTGACCTCCGTCCGATGCCACCCGTGGGTAGCTGTTTATGTTACTACTGATATGCTGATATGATAGCTGTTTATGTTACTACCCGATGCCACCCGTGGGTAGCTGTTTATGTTACTACCAGATGCCACTCGTGGGTAGCTGTTTATGTTACTACCCGATGCCACCCGTGGGTAGCTGTTTATGTTACTACCCGATGCCACCCGTGGGTAGCTGTTTATGTTACTACGAATGGTTGCGCGGGTATGCAGTGCGCATCGGTTGCGGTAATTCAGTGGCATCTACAGTCATGTTCCTAGTTTGGTGGCGTAGAGATAACCAAATAGTAAATAGAGGTCTGGGTGCTTGTCACTCAGCAGCAAGGGAAGCGATTGGGTGCTGCCCTCTTTTTGGCAGGCCTGAAATTGTTGTCTTGGAGTATCAAGGCTACTACAGTCTAGCATGATGTAACCTGTGCTTAATATGGTATTGCAGATCTCGTAATGAGATGTTGTAAACTGGTCTTCATCTAGTTTAGTCTATGTTGGTTTTGTGCGACCAGTTCTACGTCTAGTGAGGACGACTTCCTTTTCGCGGTGTGATTGACTTGACACGTATGTGTACCTAACGTCGGTTTGATCCTGTTTGTGTGGCTGGAGTGGTGATGTGTGGAGTTGTGTGGTGTCCATGCGTTCTAGGGATGCTTACCAATGTGGCGCTGTATGATGGCTTTGCAGTGTCTACCGATGATTCCATGTGAGTCAGTGGTTGATGCAAAGGCTTGATCGCAAGCCCATCTGATTGGTCATGTCCTATAATATTTGTGAGGTCCCGGATCCAGATGAAGTATGTGTTGTTTACGATTGCAGATTTGGAGACATTGAAGACATAAGTATTGAATGGTGCATGCTTGGAAAGCCCAATGTATGGCCCAGTGATGTAGATACCTTCTCTGTCCTCGTGGTCAACCCATCCGTGAATATATGCATGCTATAGTTGTTGATGGCTGCGTTACCGTTGAAAGTGCAAAAGATTTCAGCCGGCATGACGTCTGACTTCCTATCCGAGATCAAACACTTGACCGTTCCCTGCCTGCTGGTTCAGAAGGGCCCAGTGGGCGGTTGTGCTGCAGTAGTTGGCGTGGTGAGGTTGGGATTTGAAAGGGTCGTGACTTGGATACTTAATTGAGTGAGCCTACGCCTAGCTCGGCTCGTGTCGTAACTGCCCGGTGGAATGGAACACCACTGTACTGGATAGTGTTCAATAGACTGCAATGTGATGTGGCAGCGGCAGAGCTGTTGATTCCTACTGAAACGGAGGCCAGTGATGTCTGTCTACTGTGTCACAGCTGTTGTAGCCTGCCGAAACGGAGGGTAGGGATGTCTGTCTGCTGCGTCACAGCTGTTGTGCCCTACTGAAACGGAGGGTAGGGATGTCTGTCTACTGTGTCACAGCTGTTGTGCCCTGCTGAAACGGAGGGTAGGGATGTCTGTCTACTGTGTCACAGCTGTTGTGCCCTACTGAAACGGAGGGTAGGGATGTCTGTCTACTGCGTCACAGCTGTTGTGCCCTACTGAAACGGAGGGTAGGGATGTCTGTCTACTGCGTCACAGCTGTTGTGCCCTACTGAAACGGAGGGTAGGGATGTCTGTCTACTGCGTCACAGCTGTTGTGCCCTACTGAAACTGAGGGCAGGGATGTCTGTCTACTGTGTCACAGCTGTTGTGCCCTACTAAAACGGAGGGTAGGGGTGTCTGTCTATCGTGTCACAGCTGTTGAGTCTTAATGAAACGGAGGGGTAGGGACATCTGTATACTGTGTCACAGCTGTTGTGCCCTACCGAAAAGGAGGGCAGGAATGTTTGTCTACTGTGTCACAGCTGTTGAGTCCTACTAAAACGGAGCGTAGGGGTGTCTTGTCTCCTGGTAGGTTAGCTATGGGTGTGCAGCTGATGGTTCCTGTGGCCGCTCTGAAACAGCTGTTTGAATAACTTCGAACTCTTTTCTCAGTGCTGGCGAAATGATATTACAGATGATGCTGTTGTTTTCAAGAAAGGGTCGAACTATTGTTTTGTGAAATCACGATAGTATTGTTCTGTCTCCACACCAGTCTGTACCTGCTAGTATGCGGAGGGGGCTGATGCGCTTCGCGCGCCTGCTTGTGATCTGTGAATTGTGCGTCGAAGCTAAGTGTTTGATCCAAATGCACTCCTAAGAACTTGAAACTTTCTCATCTGTTCGATGGCTGTGCCGTCGATGCGAAGTAAAGTTGTGAGTTGGGGCGGAGGCGGCCATTACGTGGCTGTGGCAAATTTGTTCTGACAGGATGAAGCCCAACGTTTCACACCACGCTGCAATGTGGTTTACTTCATTTTAAATTGGGTTATCGGCTTCATGGAAGCAAGGTGTTGCTGTTCAAACGGCTATGAGTCCGCAAAAGGTGAATAGCGAAGTGATTCGTCTGTGCAGTCCATAAACATGCCATTAATAATGATGAGTGGAGGCCCGACGAGAACTCGTTCCCGTGCGTCAGTCCATGATCCTGCCGTGCGTCAGTCCATGATCCTGCCGTGCGTCAGTCCATGATCCTGCCGTGCGTCAGTCCATGATCCTGCGATGCAGTGCTTGATGTGACGCTGCCGTATCTCCTCTTAGCTGTCCTGTCACTGATGAAGTTCAGAATGTGGCATGCCTGCGTCCACGTAAAGCTAGCTTGTGGAGTGTGTGTTAGTGCGGACTTGTGTGTTCGATGGAATGCGGCAGTCACGTCATGCGGCCACTGTTGCGTTTGTAGCATGAACCACGCTTAATGTCGTGTGCCAGCCGAATTAGGTCGTCTGTGGCCGATTTTTGACGCTGTAAACCGCACTGAAAGTTGTCGAGCAAATTGTTCTGTTCCAGAAAATGTCTCCGTCATGTTTTGACCATTGCCAACCAACCATGACCAACAACTCCATACCGACTATGTCGACCCGCCAGCCAACGACCCACTATAGCGAGCAGGCCATGTATCACAGTAACGACTCCATACCGACTATGTCGACCCGCCAGCCAACGACCCACTATAGTAATCGACGCAAGTCTATGCAGCTTTACGGCCACAATGTATCCCACACAAACCCTTAATAAGGTGATGAACATCCCTTGATCCCCTCTTCCTAAGGCGATGTATGGTTGCTAAGCATTGCAAACTATTACCTTGGCCATGCTTGACAAAATACATCAATTGTGTTGCAATCGCCTGAACTCTTCAAGATTGAGACTCGATGTGGGTTTCTTTTTCAATCCTCCATCAGAAATTATTCAGTTGGGGCTACTTGCGAATATGAAATAAGTGGATTGCACGCATATGTTCGATACCTTAATTCTTTACAAAAATATAAAATATCGAGTTGATCAGAAAAGTGATGAAGCAAATGACCGAGGTGTGCACCCGCAGGCGACATGCAGAACTGGGCTGCTTCAGATCGACATTCAGACTACCGACGGCCCGACGACGCCGGCTTACTTTGGGTCGAGATCACGGTGATTGTCGAGGAAGAAGAGCGCCGACAGAGGATCGCCATCGTGAGGCTGCCACTCATGAAGCATGCGAGGACTGTCTTTGTCCTGCATGTAGATCTGTCGGAAACGCTGGCGTCACAACAGGGCGGGGCAGCCGAGGCCGTCTCCCACACGGGGTCAATGCCGAGCAACATTTCACGCATCGCATACCATCGTCCTGCAGTGCATATATATGAAGGCATCAGTTGGAAGTTAGCTGGGAAGCTATCAGTAGTTGTGTCTGGGAGCACCATCAAAATATAATATCACGAAAAGCATGGAAGGGCCATCCTATGGTGCAAGTGTAATCCACTAGCGTATGGCGCAGCTCGACTATGATTTGGTGCCGCCACAAGCGACCGCAGGCCACGCGAGGGCTGGTAGCATTCATTCAAGGGGACTAATATCCAGACGACGTACTTCAATATGCCTGGCAAGGCACAATTATTATGAGGCTGGCTGAGTGCCACACCAGTACATTGTGTGATAATCACTTCAGCGCCAAGTGACCGTTAAGCCCTAAAAGAAAGAAAAAGGTACAATTATCACTTTATAGCTGTGAACTACTTACGGGCTCAGGCAGTGTCAAAACTGAACGTTCCAGTTTACTTTCGGTCACCGGCACGAGCTAGCTGGGCAGGTGACCGTCACACGGGTGCTGCCCACCTGGAAGAACTTGACGTATCCGTCTGCGGAGGCGGTGGCCAGCGCCGTGCCGTCCGGCGAGAAGGCGGCGTCGGTGATGGCGTGCCCGTGGTCCAGGATCTCCATGTAGCCCTCGGTCAGGTCGCCGATCAGGTGCGGCCCCGGCCCGTGCTCCTCAGCCAGGATTGCCACGTTCAGCAGGTCCGCCTGGGTGGGCACGCAGAGCTGCGCTCACCACCGGCACGGTCCACTCGGACGAGGCCGTCCACGGGGACAGACAATGGTCGGAAGTTCGCTAAACCAATTAGACTATTGCTTAGTCAGCGTCGAAGCAGCACGTGACCACACTGTGCTTGCCAATCAATCACCGCAGTGGCCGGAAAGCCAGAGGGAGACGAGCTTCAACCATAAGCATATCAATCAAACGCTGGCTGATCCTGACTTCTCGTATACCGACTCCCCTATCCTAGAAAATACTGTCGGGATTGGAAACAATGTGAAACCTATGCTCCTGGACTTATGTCATACAGAACACTATAATCACGCGGAAGTCCTCAACTGCTCGTTAAAAGCTAGTCAGGAGCGGATCCAGGAATTGTCAAGGGTGGCGCATGTCCGGAGGGGCGCCCCTTCAAAAGTATATGTAGGCTCCTTTGCTGCAAGGGGCGCCTCCGGCCGAAAACTCGAGCGGGTGCACTCGAGCCTTCCGGAGGGGCGCCTCTGGCTGAAAAATGTCATGGAGTTCACTCGAGCCTTCCCAGATGAACACATTTTGCCCGCCGGAGGGGCACTACATTCCCATGGGGGAGGGGGCATATGCTCCCAGTGCCTCCCTTGTATCCGCCCGTGAAGCTAGTTAGTTAGTTGTCAGGGCTTTAGGGTGCGTCGACCTCGGCTGCTTCGCATTACACTCATAACAAGCATATATTAAATCATTCATTTATTAGCTTGACAAATATAAACAATATAGGTGTATATATTATTTTAAAACTTACTTCTTTCATAAAACGGAACACTGACCAGTGATGGCCAAAAGCATGAGTCATCACTGCGTAAATCGATCGAATCGAATCATTGTTATGCTGTAGGCATTGTACCCAAAATATGTCTTGCTTTCTTTCGCATATCTTGGGCACATCTCTACAACATCGTTTGCCGTCGAGAAGCACCTCTGACACCCAGGTCTCTCGTTGTCACACGATATATATATATATACATGTATGTATGTATGTATGTATGTATGTATGTATGTATGTATGTATGTATGTATGTATGTATGTATGCATGCATGTTTGTATGTATGCATATGTGTATGTATGTAGCCAAGTTGTGTCCGATTATAAAGCGACAGACAGCCATCACGTCCGTACTCGACTACTAGAAATACGACGGTTATGGTCCTAGACACGGCTTGATTTGTTTCGATGTGCTATGTTTCTGTCTAGTCCATCTGTGCCGCCATTCATGCCGGAAAAATAACAAGACAGTGGCATAGAAGTAAATAGCAAGAAGCAATAGCATGTGACGGCAGGGTGTCTGCGCCGCACTCCTCGCAGCCGCGTCTACGAGCTCGTCGCCACCGATACCGACATGTGCTGGAACCCAACAAAGTGTGACCTATGTTCCTGCACTGTGAAGCGATGCGAGCTACAACAATACGTCCCATAGAGCGACATGCTGCCGGTTAAAGCTACTCAGTGTTATCACCCTGCTGGGCGGGTCAGTCAGGATCAATTGCAAGACCTGATCGGAAACCTCGATTTAGCTCAGAGTTTTGCGGATGGCGACTAAATCAGCGATAACAACAGGGTCACGTGACAGCAAAGAGGACTTTGTAGTCATTCCTCTTATGAAGGCACTGCCAACGTCTGCTCCATTTGTGATCAATCTGTGCACGTGATGGTGTGGTAAGATTGAGCCGTGAAACGCGCATTCCTCTTATGAATGCACAGTTACCGTCTGCCTCCCATTGTGATCAGTCTGTGCAAGTGATGGTGTGGTAAGATCATTCTGTGAAATGTGCTCCAATGAACGCGAAAGCAACTCCTCATGTGAAACACTTCGCTTGTCGATAGCGGACAATGTTAGTTGGTAGCTAGATCAACTCCCATGGAGGAACATCGGCAAATTCACGGCATCTGATATCCTGTGCTCTAATTCCGACTTTATTCTGCAACATACTCATCCTGATACAGTACGTCGCTCGTTTTGCCTGATCACCGAAGGCTCCTCAAACGGCTCGATATGGTGTCGCGGTCCTGGGATATGACAGGGCCGTCTGTCGTGGGATATGACAGGGCCGTCTGTCGTGGGAGATGACAGGGCCGTCTGTCGTGGGAGATGACAGGGCCGTCTGTCGTGGGAGATGACAGGGCCGTCTGTCGTGGGATATGACAGGGCCGTCTGTCGTGGGAGATGACAGGGCCGTCTGTCGTGGGAGATGACAGTCGCCTGCCTCGTGTGAGATTGCCCACTTTCACATGGCATAGCCTAAGTTGTGGTGTGATTACCCGGTGGTTGGTGCGATTTCCAATGGGGCAATGTAGTGGCCCGGGGTGGTGTGATTGTCGGGGGATGTGATGTAAGATTACCCGGCGTCCGTGTAATGGCCCGGGGTGGTGTGAGTGTCGGGGGAGCTGTAAGATTACCCGGCGTCCGTGTAATGGCCCGGGGTGGTGTGAGTGTCGGGGGATGTGATGTAAGATTACCCGGCGTCCGTGTAATGGCCCGGGGTGGTGTGAGTGTCGGGGGATGTGATGTAAGATTACCCGGCGTCCGTGTAATGGCCCGGGGTGGTGTGAGTGTCGGGGGATGTGATGTAAGATTACCCGGCGTCCGTGTAATGGCCCGGGGTGGTGTGGTGTCGGGGATGTGAGAGATTACCCGGCGTCCGTGTAATGGCCCGGGGTGGTGTGATTGTCGGGGGATGTGATGTAAGATTACCCGGCGTCCGTGTAATGGCCCGGGGTGGTGTGAGTGTCGGGGGAGCTGTAAGATTACCCGGCGTCCGTGTAATGGCGGGGGGATACGGGTCCGTGTAATGGCCCGGGGTGGTGTGAGTGTCGGGGGAGCTGTAAGATTACCCGGCGTCCGTGTAATGGCCCGGGGTGGTGTGAGTGTCGGGGGATGTGATGTAAGATTACCCGGCGTCCGTGTGCCAGCAGCAGCAGCTTGGCCGTCTCCTCAGACTCCTCCTCGCACTCCTCGTCGGGGATGTAGGGGCACCAGACGACCCGGTGGCACGTGGCCGACGTCTGCGTGGAATCGTGGTCGCGCCGCAAGCCCAGGTACGGCGCCACCACCAGCTTCTTGTTGAGATCCTCGTCCACGGTGAACACGGACAGGTTGCCCGCCTGAAGTCGGGCGGCGGCGTCAGCACCGAGCATGGAACCGCACCATCCAGCGTATACACTGTGTGTCCAGTTTGAGGGCGCTTCGAATACTCGGGTTAAGACACGAGTATATGCGCCAGTTGTTTTCCTTAGTTACTTGACTTCAAGCATTCCACAGCAGTGAAGTTGACATATAAGCTCAGTGCGGTGTGCGTTATGGAAAAGACCCAGTGGAGATGGGGTCATTAGGGAGAGAAAGTAGAAGACGAAACGTAATTATCTTGAAAGTACATCATGACGAGACATACACAAGGTGAACGCTAAAACGTGATGTGCCCTGCATGCCAGCGTTCTCCAGACAACACAGCAGCGGTGGTCGGAGCAGGAGCGCACCTCGTCCACCACGGCCAGCAGTGTCTCGTTGGACGTGTGGGCGAACGCCAGGTCCTTGACGGCGCCGGTCATACCCTTGATGAGCGCGCGATCGTCGGTGCCTCTGCTGACGACGCGCACCACTCCGCCACTCTTCCCTGTCGGAGGACGTGTGGTCAGGTGTACAGGCCTGCACGGTCACTCTGCCCCGCTACCGGAGGATATACCTCAGCTCTGCCAACGCGCACCACTCCGCCACTCTTCCCTGTCGGAGGACGTGTGGTTATTTGTACAGGCCAGCACGGTCACTCTGCCCCGCTACCGGAGGATATACCTCAGCTCTGCCGACCCGCACCGTTGTCTCTACCACGACCTTGAACGGCATGCCATGGTACTCAGTAACACGTCATCCACAGTGAGCACGGAAAAACATTCCCTGGTGAATGCACAAATAAGTAGTATATCGGCGATAGTCTCCTCAAATAGTCATGCCGAGCATACAACTCAGCCCGAGTTAGGAGTGCAGCACAGGGTAAAAGTTATGTTTCACCACCCCAGACCAACTTATAAAATATAGCATGGAAGACCCCATCCATTAACTAAATACTTGCTTAGAAGTAAGCGTCTTGCTTAAATATGAGCACAATGCAGTATGTTGGCTTAGTTATGATTATGAGGTTATATTCTCACGATGAGCCCATCAAGTAGTGATTTCGCGGGGTAGTGCTCTGGCGGCAGGGCCCATGGAGCGCTGCTCACTTTGTGTCACGACGATCGCTACACCTCTCGGCGGAGTTTACTTAGAAGAGCTAAAATTTGTCCTGCTTAGTCAAAATATGTATGCCTATCAGATGCAATATACATTCATGACGATATCGAGAACATACAACCAAAAATGCGTTCCTGACGTTTGCTTTATCATTTCGAGGATCTTCTTACGACTCCGTATTCGGTTCCGGTAGCCGTCAGCCTGCAATCATGGTTACAAAAACTGGAATGGATTTCCATTGTGTCGTGTTGTGTTCGGAGGATAGCTAGCCTCACACTTCACAGATGAACCGACATGCCAGCTTGTCCGGAGTTGTCAGAATAGTCCCCACCACCGCGCCCAATCCAGCGTCTACATATCCCATCTACATTGGGTATCTACATTAGCATGGGTGTAATCTATGGGAGGGGGCTGGGTGGGCCCATGTCTTTCCCCAATTTGTGAAAAGTGGCGATTTGTCCACCTCAATTTCTTCCGACATTGAGTATAAATGATTCCCCCACCCCCACCCTTAGCTATTAAAATGCCTGTGCGTGGTCGCCGCAATATTATACTTAACCATTTATATAGTGAAAATAACTTTGCAAGAAAATCACCAAAAATACTAGACGCTGATCTGGCAATCAACGGGCTGCACAGCAGGGTTGGATTTGTACTTTGCAATTCTGGATATCAAGATAATAATTATGGCATCCTGGAATACGGAGAGGATATTTTCTGCAAACCTGTGATATCAAAATCTCAAATTGCATTTTCAAGTGAATCTTGAGTAATTCATAACAGAGCAGTTCAAGAGCAGTCCAGTCAAACAGCACTGAAACAACCTGTAAATGAGAAAAAATGAAAGGATAATTTTCCGGAGAGGATAATGTTCCGGATGCCAAAAATCCAGGAACCGCCTATTTTCCAACCCTGCTTCAAGGGCTACCTGTCGTCACAAAATATCAGAGTGGCAACTCAGCATGCGTTGGAGATCTATGCCTACAGACCATTCTTGGATAACATGAATCTTGACCATCTTCTGTATTCGCATCGGTGGAGAATTGTGCGTTCCGAGGCACCAAATTTGCATTATCCGTGCAAATAAGTAGAGAATGTAGGCATAGTAATGGACCAACACCTACCGATCAAACCACACAATGACAACGTAGTGAACGTGTATGAGTGAACGTAGTGCTAACGTAGTGAACGTGTACGAATGAGCATAGTGGTAGCGTGGTGATAATGTAGTCAAAATTAACAGATAACGTGTACGAGTGCTGAGAGCTTTGAAACATGCTAGTCATGTGATACCGAAAAACGAAACAAAAACCGCTGTTCTAATACTCCTATCATTGCTTAATTGCTACGATATTATATCGTCTCGATGGGTCTTGGATATATTGTCATGTACCACAACTGCAAATGCACCGAGCGGCACCGTACACAGCAAATTGTGAATTTCCGTGCAAGTAATTGGTGGCAGAAAGACGTACGAGCATGCAAGCGATGTCTTACAACAAATAAACTACCAGGATTAAATCTGTGCGGAACCTAGTGAGCTATTAAGGTAAATCCGTCAGGAATGCTACTGTCAAAAGACCAAGAAGCCATGGCAGTTGCCGATTTTTAGCTAGTACCTGGCCAGGTTGTGGAGATGAAGGAAAGCGTCGTGGATGATCACAGCTGGGATCATAAAATTTTGTGCAGACCGGCTCGATCTGCTTGAAACGGGCACATGTCTTTGGACGTAGCCCAAGTGGAAATTGGGCCTTTGGGCATGGCACGATGGCCGTCACTAGCTGCTCGGCTGCTACAGATAAACGTATCCACAAAAACTCTATCAGATGCTCTTCAGACTTTGGTAGGATTTGTTGTTGGCCGCCACACACCCGTGTGCTTCGAGGTTAAACGCAGCACAACCTGTTCCGGCGGCTTTGAAATAAAACATTCACTAGGGTTAGCCTTCGGGGCACCAATCTGACACCATGTGGCACATTGTAAGGCCTGCAATTGAGCACAACAGCTACCGAGCTCGCCCGGAAACACTTCTGCTGGCCATGGCATCGGACTGTGACATACAAACCCGCCCGAAAGGCCGCTAATCTGATCCGAGACACTCGGCTCCCGAGGCAGGAGCTGGAAGTACGACCCTATGCACCGCCAGCAGTAAACGTCCACGCGCGGAACGACACAGAGCTCATGAACTGGCAGAGAGCTCATCACTGAACTCCCACTGTTGACTGACCTGCAATGCTGACATGGGTATGTTGCTGTTATTACATTGATGTCAACGTTGGACATTATTCTAGAAATAAACTCATAATCTCACACCAAGCAGCACCAAATGTCACTAGACGAGCGCCCTCTCACCGCCGAGCACTGGCCAGATGCTCAGATACCAGCCACCGGCAGCTGACATACAGCCAATGGAGACTACAACGTCGTGGAGCACCAACAACTACGAAAGCATAGAGGTACAGTAGAGTAGGCCCACCACACAATGGGTTTTCAGTTAATAAAATTGCGGTAAAAATGGAATATTCTTAGACCAGCTCCGATGACATTTTCAGCATTAGACCTGGTCCTAAGAGACGAGCCCTGCCCGTGGCCCACCCTACTAGACAGGTTGTCTCCAGACCAGAGCCTCTGTATTGAGAGCGGGACAGCGTCGACATATCGCACCTTTGATGGCGTAGGCGAGGTACTCGCCGCGACTGGCCACGATGTGGCCATCGTAATACTTGTGCTCCCAGGCGTAGTCGACGATGGTGTTGGTCTTGATGTGAGAGCTGCCCGTGGAGTGGGAGCTCTCCGAGGCCACCACCACGGCGCAGTCGTGCGTGATGCCGGCCGCCGGGCCGGCCGCGAACGAGCTGTCGACCCGCAGCACCGGTCACACTCCAGAGGTCACACTCCAGTTAGGGGACGAGTGGTCCAGGGGTAAGATGCTCGTCTCACAATCGAAAGGTTGTGGGTTCGAGTCTCACCTGTCGCTACTCTTCGCCCGCGACCAATCGGCGTGAGAGATTGGCGACGCTACATGAATCAACGGTCGACGTGTCGCAAAACCAATAACCAACCATCACACTCCAGAGGTCACACCCCAGGGCAGGCCGCTCTCCAGGACGTCACACCAGTGTTAAAATAATGGTTTTCCGTTAGGTGTGAGATGTCGAAACGAGTACGGTAGGAGGTAGAAATATGCCATGGAAGCATGCCAATTAAAATATCGCTTCAGTCTTTCAATCTCCATTTGAGCAAATAGTGTACTCACCAGTGCATGATATTGGTTTAATTTTGGAGACACCTAATATATGAATACCTATGTTAACAATAACGATTGCAATGTCATGTTATCAGCAGATCACATTGTTCAACACATCACATCATAGATAATCTCTGCATCTGGAATGGTGTCACGAGATGCTTGTGTGATCAATCTGTAATGGTGAGCATAAACACGCTACTTATACGCAAACTAATCTTAGGAACGAGTCATGGCGACGTCATAAGCGCACGTCAACAAGCACGATGTCGATACGTCATTGGAAAGTATGTCTATTCAGCGCTCAGAAATTGGTATATTCCACCGTATTTCACGAATAATGTACAACTGCCACACACACACACACACACATATATATATGTATGTATGTATGTATGTATGTATGTATGTATGTATGTATGTATGTATGTATGTATGTATGTATGTATGTATGTATGTATGTATGTATGTATGTATGTATGTATGTATGTATGTATGTATGTATGTATGTATGCATGCATGCATGCATGCATGCATGCATGCATGCATGCATATAGATATATATATAGATAGATAGATAGATAGATATATATATATATATATATATATATATATATATATATATATATATATATAATATATATATATATATATATATATATATATCTGTATGTATGTATGCATGTTCGATCATTTTTCGCACAGGCACAACATATGAAAAGTAGCACTTTGTCTTTTAGAACTGGTACACAGAAGTCATATATTGAAACATGTCATCAATATGATACATAATTGCCGAAATGGCATACGTCCTCAATATCACACATTCATTGCTGTCTTACAAATGGAAAGGCAATGCACATGGCATCATATTTCTATGAATGCGTATTTTGCATCACACAATTTACTTCACAGTCAGCCTGAGCATATTTCACACAATGATGATGCAGGCCACTATCTGAGTTAGTTATCAGCTAGTTATCAGCTGGCTATTAGTTCCGTAGTTGATTAGTACTTTTTGTTAGAGGCATGACAAGCTATTTCTACATTATTTCCAGTGTATGAAATGTATCCATTGCCTGCATGGTTTCCTCACAAAGAACACATTACACTTACATGAGCTGTTGCCCAGTCTTCAGAGACGGCATAGCAACCACACTGTTGCCACTCATTGTTACTTGCTTTCAAAACTAGCAAGTAGATGAATACCTGAAACCAAATCACGCTATAAGCATATAACCACATCACGCTATGAAGCATATAACAACTATAACATGTTGTTATATGCTTCAGAATCATGGATGTCGACAATCCTTTTAGGTCATTAAAGTCAGATAACATTTAAATATTTGTTTTTCTCATAGGAGGCCAATTTCTGTGCTTCCAAACTTCAAGGCAGCGAATTTTGCTTGGGCATACATGAACATGAACAATACATGAGATGAGGAATAATGACATTTTACTTCCAGCCTAACATGAGATAAGCTGAGAAGCATCCATGGATGTGCCTGTGTTCCTCCAATGCCATAAACAAGATATTCAAACCCATCCACATCACAAATAGTTAGTTTCTTTCCAGTTTAATCTTGCATTAATGGACACTGCACACATGCAGAAACAATCACTCTTGATCATGTAGTGATGCCCTTGGCCATCCTTAATGGCTTTGACATGCCTTAATGGCTTTGAGTGCCATTTTGTAGCAGCTTGAATAAACAGCACCACATGATTCAGCTACAAACAGCACCTTCCAGCTTTTATGTTATTGCATTGCATATGTTATTTATGTACTGTATTGTTAGGTTGGTTTCCTATTTTCTTGTTGTTTTTATATATGTCTTCCTCTCTGGGAGGTCATGAAATCACAAAATCCTACTGGTTATCCACATGCCTTGTACTTGGTATGGCTATGACATATGCAATGGTATATCACTCATTAGGTTATATTTGATTGCATTTATGTATTATATTATTAGGTTGGGATAGGTTAGTTGTTTGACATCCATGCTATTTTCTACCCATTTTTTGCAGTTGTGACCAGGGTTGAATTTGAGCTTTGTAATCATGGATGTGAGGAGGAAAAGTATTGGGTAATCATATATGGAGAGGATTCTTTAGTCCAACATGTGACGACAGACGCTCAGCCTGTACTTTCCAGCGAAACTTGAACAGTTACCACAGAGCAGTTCATCGTCAGAGAGCACCATTCAGCATACAAATGGGAACAAATGGGAGCATAATTTTCTGGAGAGGATAATGCACCTGGAAATGAAAAAAAACATGACAATGCAAATTGTCATCACAGAGGTCATGACAATGCATGACAAGTCCTACCAGTCACCTGTATGCCTTGTACTTGGTATGGTCTTACAGCCATACTGATCCATCCTGCTTACCAAGAGATAGTCATGTTCACCCATTGTCTGGGGTTGTCATCCCGCTTGAGGACTCCAGTGATGAGGACACCAATGACCCACAATCAAGACCATATTGAGGTATGGAAAATGTTTCCAGTTTGGAATATGCAAAACCATGTAGGTGATAGTTGCTCTAGTGCTAACAGGCGGTGACATAATATTTTGTTGCCAACTGAAAAGGCATGCATTTGCAACATAAATTAATGACAGTTTGTCATGATCATGTTGAGAGATGTGCTTCTAGAATATTATGTTCTTGAAATTTCATATTGGGCAAAAAAAAATTGCCAGAATAACAAGTGGGACATAACAAATACAAAAGATGTAACAAAATCATGGCATAGTTATGGAAAAAACAAGAACTAGAGATAGAGTAAAAGCATGGCATGGTTATGCCAAAAACAAGGACTAGATATAGAGTACTCTTTATGGAATAAAGGCCCATGTTAAATTATCAATACATTTTGGCATTCTTATAGAACATTATATTTGCACCATTTTGCTATGAAACAGTACCTTCCAGTGGAAAAGATGAAAGGATACTTTCCTGGACATGATACTGTTCTACATAGTGGAAATGGAGGAATATGCATAATGGATTTACATAACGGAACCCTGATCACAATTCAACTGAAATTTTGCCCCAGATGACATCAGACAATTTTTTTACTTCAAGCCAGATATGGCATTTCAAGAAAGATTGTATGAACATGTTTTGGAGCTTCATTAAGATGTGACCATTCATTCCAGCAGGAAATCTAAGCAATGTTTGCATTTTTTTGGATTTTTTAAAAACTTGTTTGGGGAATCCATTGATATTTATTTCCAAAGAAAGGATTTGGGCTAGGCAATTATTTTAAGAGCCTGGGTTAGGTCCAAAATGCAGTATGGCACTTTCAATGAGATCTCATCTGTGTGGGGCAGGTACCCAATGGTGCAGAGATTGGTGTGAGGATGGGTATCTGGTGTGGGTGGACAATAATTCACTGACAATTCACACACAACTTCAAAATGTTGGGTGGTTAGTGTGGTGTGTGTGGTGTGGGGGAAAACAAATTAACTCTTCACGATTCCTATATTAAAAAACCCCCAAAATTTCCCCTTTTTAAAAAGGGTTTAAAAAATAAAAAACACAATATTTTCCCCAAATTTTTTTTTTCCCCTTTTAAAATTTTTTTTTGTAAAAAATATTATTTTTTTATTTTAAAAAAAAAAAAAAAAAAAAAAAATTTTTATAATTTTTAAAAAAAAAAAAAAAAAATTAAAAAAAAATTTTTATAATAAAAAAATATTAAAAAATTTTTTTTTTAAAATTTTTTTTATTAAAAAAAAAAAAAAAAATTTTTTTTCCCCCTTAAAAAAAAAAAAATAAATTTAAATAATTTTTTTTTTTTTTTTTTTCTAAAAATTTTTTTTTCCTTTTAAAAATAAAAAAATAACTCCAAAAAAAAATCACACTAGAAGAAAATTACAAGAATTTGAGAGAAAAAAACACTGCAACATTTGTCTCAGTTGCTAACTTTGTTTGTTTGCTGCACACAAAATATCCCCTGCTGCAAAATTCAGTTCAGTGTCCAATGCAGCTCAAATTAGCAGGTTGGAGTGTGGGAGTTGTCTGTTTTTAATCATGCAGTTTGTGCATGTTTGTATTATTTTGATGTGAAAGATGTGTTTATGTAGGACAGGTTGTTGCCCTAAGCCTCATTTGTTTACCTCGTTATTTTTTGCATTTGATGCATGTCCCTGGCAGAGCACATCTGATGCTGCAGTCTCCCCAGCACAGATGTTTGCCCTCCCATGCAGACTTGTTCCACAGCTGGTGTCAATGTCAAAATAATGATTTCTCATCCAGTGTAAGATGTCCAAGAGTACAGCATGTCTAAGTCGCCATGTGAATAATGATATTACAATATTTGTTAAGTCCTGCAAACCCAGTTTTGAGGCAATTGGGTACATATCACTATTCCCACTTTGAGTGTTTTGAGAGGTATCTAATTGGGCAACACTGATATCAAAGATAATGATGCAAACACACATGCTATAAATTGACATTATAGAACATAGCACATCATAGGTAATCCATTCTCCTGGAATTGTGCTACAGAATGTTCATTATCATGACCCTGGATCTGTTGTTGTGAGCATAGCATGCTTTTAAAAGGGATACAATTATCAATGAGGAATGAATGGTTTACAAGCATGCACCAAAAAGCACAATGTGCATGGCTTGTTTACATCATTGGCACAATAGTTTAACTTAAATATATGGATTTCCCACAGGAATTAATGGTATAATAACTGGGTTGAAGAAAAAAATAAGCTGTTCCTGGATTTATGTCATCCAGAACATCATAATGTTCAGAAAATTATATCTTCTTTTTTTCAAATTTGGAGGTTGAATGGTGCTGTACATTAATGAACTGCTATGTGACAGTGCCGAAGATAAACCAGAAAGTGAAAACTGAGGTTCTGGTGTTACAGGTTTGAATAAAAATATAACCTTTGTATTTAATAGCTCAAGAATTTTCCTCTATACATCCAGGATTACAAAGCACAAGTTTGGCCCTGATCATTATCCTAATCACATGCAGAAACATGTTGCAATTATATGTTTCTCCAAATGCCATATCAGGTTTAAAGTAAATATTTATCCAAGTGAATTAATCCAAAGCAAGCTGAAATTTTTGAAGTAGGTAGGTAGGTAGGTACCTACCTAGATAGATGGCATGTTTCTCATATAATCAGAGGCTTCATTTTGTAAGACACGTGGGCAATTAAGACTCCTAATGTCATAAACTAGCAATACATCCAGCCAAAGATTTGCATTTAAAATTGAAATCACCTCCAAAATAAAATGCTTGTCTACCCACCCGTGTAGCCAGAAAAAAAATATCTGAGAAAGAGCACTCCGACATTTGAAAGTTAACTGTTTAGTAAATTACATCCATAATTTGTAACTGCAATTTAAAAAAAAACGTCCACATGCCTTCCTAGAAGTGTTTACCTCATACCCTGCGCAAAAGCGCGCCGGCGGATGACTCGGATAGACCGATGCGGCACCGAAATTGGCGCACTTATTTCGGAACAGGTGAATAGATGGAACAGGTTGAAAGTACTACTCCTGACGTCATTAGGACTCCGGCTACGAGGCCCTTCCGTTGGGAGGCTCTATCTAGAAGAACGATGGGAGGCTCGTAGAAGAGGGCGCATCCCTCACGTTCAAGAGCGACACCAGAAAGCACAAGAAGCTGAAGAAGCACAAGAAGACAAGAAGAAAGAAGAGAAACAAAAAAAAAAACAGGAAGCAGCAAGAGCTCCAGGCGCCCTCGACGAGCACTCCTGCGACTCCAGAGGGAAATCCACCCACGTCAAATCCCCAACTCCTTTCTGCCGTCCAGCTAACCTTTACCCCCCGGAGGAAACCTAACGGACACGAGCCCACTACTCTGGGCCATTACGACCGGGCAGAGACTAAAGGACGATAGCTCGGTCAAGGGTGCAACGAATCCGAATGTTTTTTTTTCAGTGAGGAGGGTCACCTTCAGGCGCGCACCCAGGATTTTTCCATGGGGGGGGCCGGACCGAAAAGGGCACTTGGCCGGCTCCAAAAGGGCACTTTGCGGCCCGGGGCACACTGGAAGGTTTGCTGACCGGGGGGGGGCACAGGGCAGGGCATAGGGCAGGGCATAGGGCAGGACACAGGGCAGGGCAGAGTTCACGGTACAGCACAAGGCACAGGGCAGGGTACAGGGCAGGGCACAGGGCACTTTTAGATCAAAAGGGCACCTAATTGGGACAGGCATAGGACAGGAAAGGGCACAGGGGAATGTCATCTTTAGGCCAAAAGGGCAGTTTTGGGCCCAAAGGGCACCTTTGGCACAGGCGGGGCACATAAGGCAGGTGATTTTTTAGCTAAATTTGGGACATTCCGGGAAAAGAGGGCACTTTGGTCTTATGGCCCCCCCTCCGGTGCGCCTATGGTCATCTTGCAGGTGGGGCGGGCCGGACCCTAGCAATATGACACCCACATCGGCACCCAACTCCCACTCTGGACAAGTCGCATACCTAGTAGGCACCTACACCGAAACATAGCACATCACACGAGTGTCTTCCTTCACTCTCGCACAAACACTACGCCGCATTCTGACCACGCCACACTTCACCATCACTCGGCCCACCACCAACATTTTCGTACACATACAGAACAGCGCCGATGCATGAACACTGGTCGCCACAAACACTTCAACAATCGGCACTCTTCGTTCACGTTGCACTGCACACACCACACCAGCCGGAGCTACATTTTTCACCCCGGAACTGGATAAGATTCCGCTCGCCAACACCGCAGCACTGCTTGCCGCCGCAGCCCTCCTCGACGCCACATCCACAGCAGACCACATCTGACGGGAGGCAAGACTCACACACAACATTTTGGCACTGACTTTCAACACACAGCTACCAACACAAGTGCACATACATGAGAAGCAGTACGTCGTACTTCGGTACGTGCCTCTCCCATTATACTTCCACCGCTGCATGCGCTACTGCCACGGCGAACGTGCGTGTACGTCACCAGAGCCACGCTGCGGTTGGAGTGCTGCACACCACTCAACGTCCGACTGTACATCGACCAAAAGGAGATGTGCAGCATGTGATGGGCCGTATTCCGTCACCGACCCCGACTACCCCAAGTGGGCATTCAAGAGGGAGGGTGCTTGTATGCGGCAGCATAGAGCCACACATCACAGCACGCCAGCATCTGCGTTTCACAAAACGCAACAACCCTCCCACCTCAAAACCCCACCCTCTCAGACCGCACCCACCGTCTGGCGCAGCTGCGCAGCTGCGATTTTCCTACCTTCGAGACCCACACCCAGGCCAGCTCCAACCGATCCTACCAGCCAAGCAGCAGCCGGCTTCCTGAGTCCAGTACACCTCTCACCCCAACGCCCAACCCATCCTTGACATCACTCTTACCACACACCACTCCTCCACACGCCATCCCACTCCGGACCCAGCCTCCTCCCACATCCACCCCAGACCCGGCCTCCGCCCACCTCCACCACACTCCAGAACTAGCTTCCTCCCACATCCACCACACCCCGGACACGCTTTCTCTAACTTCACCCCCCCCCCCCCGAGACCCGAGATCCAGCATCCACTCCCTTCCCTCCCGGTACCCGTTCAATGCCTTTCAGGACCTCGTTGTACCCCATCGCCACCCTGCCACCAACCGGCCAGCGTCCACCACGCCAGCCTGATGCCTTCCCAGAACTCCCTCCCCGGGCCATCGGCCCCCGCCCCACGAATCTGGCCGGCCCTAACAACCAGATCCCAATGCTACCTTAGCCGCGACAGCTTATCCACAGGCACACGGCCACCGTCCCCTGCCAGTTTGTTTATTTGTGTTATTTTTTATATTGGGTGGAGCGCAATGAAGATCGTTGCTTTAAGTATGCTTATCCTCATGAAAATTGCTCACAATTCTCCTTTTCATTTTGTTGCGTCCATGAAGATAAGCGAACGCTGAAAGTTGCATTCAAATGTAATGTATTTCGGATCCTCCCGAGCAGGGTTTTCAGTTTCCGTTACAGTAGTGCACTAATGTGCAGCACAAACCATCATCACGAGCATGCACGATAACGAGTGGCATCACAGTGCTGATGTAAGCGATGTTCCGGAGGCCGGAAATTAGAGCCCGGACATGCGCAGCATGGCCGAAAGCCCCCGTCTGAAAACATTGTAGCCACCTGAGTTCCTCACATCTGGAGGCAGATTCTTCCACGTTCAGCAAGCTCTCGGTATGAAGGAGCGGCGCGCGAATTCTGTGCGGCATCGTGATACCTGGAGCTCACCGTTAGCCGTGGCCCTGGTGCTCCGTTGCGACACAGTTGAGCGACAGTTTAGCCCACACCATCTACCGCACTCAGTAGGACCACTTTGTGGGTCTGGCACAACCTGACTGCATTTGTCACAAGCCCATGATGCCCATGATGCCAGCGGGCTTTACTCTGTCCATGTGCCATCGGAGTGTGGCTGACTCGATGAGGAGCATGGCAGCAGGGTGCGTCGAGGTACTCAGACGCTGCAAAGCTGAGGTCGGCGAACTGGTATTGATTGCGCCAGCTCTTCGACACCAAGGCCACCGTCCCCGACCATAGGCCACCCATTGTCTCACAGATTGGCGGACTGCCAGGTTGGCTACTTCGAAGTTGCCCTTCTTTGGGGTTCCCAGCACCATGCTGTGAGAAGTGCTAGGCAGGAGCACTTCGCAAAAGATATGCATACTTTGTTGCGGTTCGGGTGGAGCTGCACCTAGTTCCTTTAGTCGATGAGTCGTCCTGTTCCCTGGACTGTTACGCCATTCGAGGCGACTTCTAGTCCCGGACACTTTACTCAGACTGCATGCCCCTTTGGTCCTCGTCTTTAGATGGTATCAATGAATGAAGGACAGCAGGAACATGAGGTTAAATCACGTGACCAGGATATTGAATGGACAGTTGCGGAGCATCCGAATGGTGAATGGTGAGGCCTGGCTTTACGGCCATTACTACGGCTGTCACTTCCGGGGAGGAAATAGGCGCTGCCCATTCGTCTGCTTGGTCCCGGACCGGGTTCTTGATCAAGAAAAGAACTTTCCCCAGTACAGCTCTTTATCATCCTCAGTGACCTTCGTTGATATCTGTGGTTTATTCCGATGGCCGTTGAGGATATCCTTAGCGGCCTGCGAGCGGTCCTTGGCATACATGCCCTGAATCCGCCTGTATATCTCATGTTTCGCTTGCTTACGTGTGTTAGTATTTCTCACCCGAGGGCGTAGCCGGATTTTCCTACTCGGTACTGGGTTATCGTCTATGTTCTCCACATAGTCGTTGAGCTTGTCCCATAGGGATTGGGCCAGTTCTCGTTCAGCTATTGCCTCTTCAGCAATCGACAGCAGCTGCTGCCTCTTCCATGCGTAGAGCCTCCCCTGCGTCGGATGGTCTGTCAAAACCGAACCAATCGTCCCTTTCAGGGCTTCACGTTGGTCATCCTGAGTTACATCTCGTCGCACGGTTGTGTCAGATTGTCCCGGTGTGGACTAGGCCTGCCATCGTCCTGGTGTCATCAATCGGTATTTCTTGTCTCCCTCGGAGATCGCTAGCCAGCCTTTGCACCGTCGCCCGGTGGTCAGGCTGCTTTCTCTTCTCTTGTATTTCCTCGAGGGTACGGTGGGGGAATTATTTTACCAGAGCTTGATTGATGTATTCAACGCCTTGGATTACGTGTCGTGCTTCGGCCCTGGCTAGCAGGATATCATCCTCAGCGTCCCAGCGAGGTAGGAGTGCTTGCTGGGATGTTCCTCCGCTTTTCAGCGTGTCATGTGCCTGGGTGTTTAGTATGTCGGTGCATAGCTAGTCCGCTGGCTGTTCTGAAGGGCTTTGGACATCCGGAGCATTGGGCGACATCGCGCTAGGTGACCACCGCTATGCTATGATTGCATTGGCCAGTCGGATTCCCCTGGTCTGTGCCAGTTCCGAGTTGCTTCATAGGTGCCGAACGACGCGCTTGTTCCGTCGACCGACGAGGAGCGTGCACGTTTGCATGACGCATACCACCGACGGCCGGACGGGAGTCAGACCGATCCACAGCTGGTGACACCCGGACTAGGTCAAGTGAGACTCGTGGCCAGCACAAGGCCTAACCCAAGCGATCGCGGCACATTGACCACTTCACAGGGAATCCCGAACGACCGAAGCCTCCGAGCCAATCCTTACCCCGAAGTTACGGATCCATTATGCCGAATTCCCTTACCCACATTCGTCTGTCGGCCAGAGGAGGTTCACCTTGGAGACCTGATTCAGTGTCGGGCACGAACGGACGCGAACATGAGCAGATCCCCTCGCTCGGTATTTAAAGGACCGACCATGACGCACTAGACGATGTGAAGTACACACCGATCTGCAGTATCCATGCGCGAGTCAGGCGAGATCCTCGTCTATCATAGCGAATAGCTTTCATTGCCAGAACCCCAAACTAGAATACGTTGGTTATTGGTTTTACGACACGTCGACCGTTGAGTCATGTAGCGGCGCCAATCTCTCACGCCGATTGGTCGCGGGCGAAGAGTAGCGACAGGTAAGACCCAAACTAGAATAGAAAACTCTACCTCGGATCATGGTCGGCGAGACGGATTGTGGCGTCGCCACGACGTGCTCACCAGAGGTGAAAACTTTGCCCAAGTCCGGTTGCGAGATTGGCTGCATTCCATTTCGCCATCAACCCATGTTGCTCTGCTTAGAAGTGCGCGATTACCACGGGATACGAGAATTACACGTTGGCTTAGGTCCGTCTCACTCACCCACGTCCAAATACTGCTCACGCGGAACCCTTCTCCACATCGGTCCACAGATATTTTGCTTCTGGATTTGCTACTACTACCAAGATCTGCACAGACTGTGGCTCCAGCTAGCCTCCCGGCTACGTATTCAAAGCTCACCGCGGCGCCACCCTACTCGTGGCGTCAGACAATGGCGATTGCCTGCCGAGGACGGTTGAGTATCGGTGGGACCCTTTAGCACCATCCATTTTCAGGACCGATTGCTTCGGCAGGTGAGCTGTTACGAACCCCCTAGCGGATGCCGCCTTCCGTGGCGCTATTTTCAGGACTGATTGCTTCTGCAGGTGAGCTGTTACGAACCCCCTAGCGGATGCCGCCTTCCGTGGCGCTATTTTCAGGACTGATTGCTTCTGCAGGTGAGCTGTTACGAACCCCCTAGCGGATGCCGCCTTCCGTGGCGCTATTTTCAGGACTGATTGCTTCGGCAGGTGAGCTGTTACGAACCCCCTAGCGGATGCCGCCTTCCGTGGCGCTATTTTCGGGACTGATTGCTTCGGCAGGTGAGCTGTTACGAACCCCCTAGCGGATGCCGCCTTCCGTGGCGCTATTTTCAGGACTGATTGCTTCGGCAGGTGAGCTGTTACGAACCCCTTAGCGGATGCCGCCTTCCCTGGCGCTATCGTGAGTATCAACACCTTTCATGGCGCCCGATTTGCATCCGTTTGGGCACCTTAACTCAATATGCAGTTCATCCAGCATCGCCAGTTCTGCTTACCAAAAGTGGCCCACTGGACACTGATTCAGAGTAGTCGCTGCGGTGAAGCCAGAGAAACGTCTCCACCCATTGCAAACGTGAGAATAGGTTGAGCTCGTTAGGAGCCCAGCTTCCCTGAGCATTCGATTTACCGGGTGAAAACCCGGATCACAGGAGCGCCAGCTATCCCGAGGGAAACTTCCGGCGGAACCAGCTACCAGATGGCTCGATTGGTCCTTCGCCCACACTCCCAGCTCAAACGATCGATTTGCATGTCAGAATCGCAACGAGCCTTCACCAATTTCATCTGGCCTCATCCCAGCCGGTCATAGGTGAACATTTTTCGGATCCCTAGGTCCGCGCCTCAGCATAGCTCTGAAAAGCAAGTACCTCACCTTATTATGCACCGTCCAAAATGCAAGTTGAACATGCCTGGGAACCTCGGATTGATTGATTATTTGGGCTTAGGGGCGCATCAACTGCTACTGGTTATGTAGCGCTGCTTGGGAATCTGTGATCAGGTTTCATAACGGTGTTTTGCACTTGATCCCAACCTACGTAGTTCGGAGGTTAGTACGGGAAGGGGACGGCCTCCCCTAGGCCCGACAAAGTTGGATTTGTCGACGGGCGCGCCTGGGGACAAGCTAATGTTTTCGCGTATACAACTTACTACACGTTCTTCGTTCGGTATTGCACATATTGACGGTGTCGGGCGACATATTGTATATATTAGCGAAGGTGTCGGGCGACATATTGTATATATTAGCGAAGGTGTCGGGCGACATATTGTATATATTAGCGGAGGTGTCGGGCGACATACTTCCCCCGAGGGGTGCAATTGACAGAAAATGTTGCGAGCGCTGGGAAGGGGAGCCCATTCGAGCACACGGCAGGCGCGCCTTTTCCGCTACAAAAGGACGTCTTTGGGTGAAGCATCCTTTGGGAGGGGGCGGGGCACTCAATCCTTTCGTAAGGGACGCCATTGCCTGTCGGATGGAAGTCACCTTCCCGTGGGAGGGTGGAAGAGGGTACATGCCCCCAGTGCCCCCCCCCCTCCCGTGCAGAATCTGCCTATGGAATACAGCTTCTGACTCAGCACCACGATCTGACTGTGCACATTGATCCCAATCGGCCCTTGAGAAAGGAGTTACACCGAAACACTGGCATCGACGTCGTATATTTTGAATAATGAATGCAATAGGCATACATTATAGCGACCATCCTACACTCATCCATGCAAATCACATGCGCACGGGTGTCATTTTGCATACTTGCGGAGGGGCATGTACCCTCCAAGTTGTGCCCACCAGAAGTTGCGCAGGTCAAGCAAGGTCTTCAAAACCCGGATTCAGCTTCAAGTTAGTTAAGCGAACTTGATATGCCCAACCATTCCCGTTCATGACACCGACGTCTTTGCATATGCGGAACCATGCATATTGGCACATCTGTTCCCAGTCTCCTCTCTAGCGACACCCACGGCTGCGGCGACTACACCAACCCGAGCAGTCATGTGAGACAAATGCATTGGTCCGTGGCGCCGCAGGACAACACACACAATCCAACACGTCACATCGGGCTTAACGCCTGCCCATCACACCACCAAATGCGGCCAATCTATATTTGCCCAGCAGCAGTCATTGTTGACAAGTCCGATGGTCCAATATACGATAATAACACAAGGCACCCGGGACGGATACAGGAATACACACCGGACGGGTGGGGCACCGGTCTGCAGGGGTCCGAGTCCCGTTGAGGGACGCTACCTTTCCATGGCGAGCAGGGGACACAACCGGCCCTGCGAGTCACAACCATTACACGCCTTCAGGATAACGAATACAACAGCAGTAAATCACCATTCATCATACCGAAGTGCCACCCCAGATGACAACTACGTACTACCGCTGACATACTTCAGCACTATTTCACAACACAATCATGGTCTGAGAACCAGATGTTTCGCCGTAAAAGCGCGACCAGTGGTACCTACAAGTAAAAAATCTTATCAAAATAGCGTGTAAAGTGCTGTCAACGGACAGTAACATGCTTAGTAATTGGTCCCTAGCAATGCCGTGGGTCGCAAAACATAGGGAAATGAATATTTTGTAGGCGCAAGCTGAAAAAACTATCATCATTTTTACTTCACAATATGCTTTTGTCGGCCAGCACACTATCCTCACAATACACCGAACAGCACTTGGGCTTTCGTTCGCCTCTCAAGCCGCCTTGTTCCCAACCGAAGCATCGCCCAAGGCACTGCCGGCGCCGTAGTCTGACCACAACTCAGGTCCCAGAGGAATGACGATACTGAGGCATGCTGTGCCGGCACGGACGTGGTGGGAAATCCCACACATTACTGGATGCACGATTCGGAGAACGGTAGCCGTTCTTGCACGCTACCATCCACCCAGCGTGCTGAGCCATGCAACACGGAGCCGTGTGACGACCGGTCGAGGTCACTGGATTGACCAGCCCACAACGCGCAACAAGGGCTCAAGTGTCCACCCGTTCCCTCCGGAACTAAATCCAGAGTGACCAGACATTTCGAACGCTGGCATGGACCACATATTTCAAAATGCTCCACTTCATCGACATGGCAGCTCCGTCAGCCGACACAATCGGTGGTGTAAGAGCCAGGTCAATCAACTTGGAACGTAGCGTGGAGGTCACATCTAAACATCGTATGGTTGATCTCGAGCGGCCATGGCATATTACATCATTAACATGTTACACCAGGATGAAAGGAATATCATCGCTGAGTACATCGCCAATATTCACTTACTCTCATCACTCATTCACACACATTCACGTTCGTTCATACCACATGTACATAATGCATACATGCATTCACATACATTCATTGATATTCACCTGACACAAATTGATCTTCATGTATGAATTCAAAAATAGCAGCTTCCTTTTAAAATGAAGGGTGTGTTTTTAAAGCATTTCAAGCCCATAGTGTGTTGCTACACAAATCAGGCATTTCACACATTCCACGGCCTGCATCAATGCTTTTGAAACTCCAGCGCTTGTCTCGCCTCTGCTGCGCGACGATATCAGCGATATCACAACCGTGTCCGCACCATCACTTCACCACCTTTAAGCCATGCACAGTCCTTGGAGACGTTTAAGACTGAGAATCCTCTGCCAGCTTGAATATGACGTCGTATACTTGTTCATCCCACAGTGCTTTGGCCAGGTTTTCTGTGGTGGCTGCGGCTGACATTTTCTCCCTCCAGGTCATCAGCATTCGAAAACAAACCTGGAGCAGTACATTTCACCGTCACCCAGTTTTGGATCAGCATGTTTCGTGGATTTGCAATCTGGGTTTTGGGTGCACCAGCCTTTGTCAACGATCATTCATCGTCCATCGCTCAAACTATGGGTGATAATCAATTGAAATACATTTGGGAGTTATGTGCGGAGGTAGTTGCGGAGGAGGCCATAGTGCAGAGGAAGTTGAATATTCGTGCATACCAGTCATTTACAGACAGGATTGAAAATAGCATTGCTCTGAATTTTGCCATCCAGATAGTTATCCTCTCCAGGACGTTACCCTCTCCTTTTCCTTGCTGACATAATGAATGGTGCTGTTGAGATGACTACGAACTTGCTCTTGGATTAAAAAAAAATCCAGAAAATCGTTCTAGCGCAGGAATGTCGCCGCAAGCACCTTCCTTTGAACAAGATTAACATTGTTTGAGGTGAAAAGTTGTGATAAAAGTTAGAAAATCTCAAAATGGAAAGAGGAGATCTGGCTATCAGTGAGAACATTATACCTTGAAATACTGCATTACACCGTGGATCAATGTTGAAAGTTCCTCGTGAGCGGAAGTACCGCCGCGAACCTCTCTTCAAAGATCAAGGGCACTTGGTGACGAATTTGGTGATAAAACGAGGCACAAATCAAAATTAAAATAACACATCTGACTCTGAGTCAACAAATTATAATGAGGACATCTCAGTGAAGAAACTGGAAAACAAAACGCTGCAACTAAGGAGTAATGTACTGTCGTGCAAAGAACGAAAAGCGTAAGCACCACATGTAAGATGTTCAGAAGAGCTATTTTTGTTCCTTTAGACCAAGGTTCCCTTGTTAATTGGAGCATAACCTCGTGAGTTGCATTATCTTCTTCAGAAAGTTGCTCCCGATGTACTCGTCCCATTGACATGCACACAAAGGATCACTATCGAACTGCTGGTTAACACATTTTTGATCGTTTCCCTTTCTGTGAACACACACTTAGGACACACACCCTCTGCAACTCAAGACTAGAGTATTAATATTTTAACGTAATGTCATGCCATTTTTACAGTTCTATCT
Organism: Ashinkailepas kermadecensis; assembly: GCA_034440615.1. Taxonomy (NCBI): domain Eukaryota; kingdom Metazoa; phylum Arthropoda; class Thecostraca; family Neolepadidae; genus Ashinkailepas; species Ashinkailepas kermadecensis. The sequence goes on from JAOTOM010003239.1 coordinate 79,533, forward strand.
ACAGTGTCAAGGCACCACTCACGTTCATGGTACTGTGGTTGGGGAACAAACATGCTGAAAAACGTTTGTGCCAGCATTTGTCACCACCAGCATGAGTAAGTGCTCGGGGAAAAGGAAGAATGATGCATTTGGCACATACCCTTTTTGACCATGTCCGAAACATTAATGTTGACAAAAAATAAAGCGTGCGTGGACACATAGCCTTTTCACCATTTACAATTTGTTCCAACCGATAAAGGAAAAAAACCTGTCTTTCCATGGAAGCTGCAAGGGAAGAACAGCGCATCCCCACACATACATCGTTTTACCATTGTCACAACCGGAAGCTTTAGGTGGTAGAAATGCATATGTGGGCGCTTACGTCATCTATGCCGTGTTATAGGTGATTTTTTCCTGGATATACCCTTTTTCGCGGCATATGCGTTATTCTTACCTTGTGCGCATACCTAAAAACATGGAAATACGTTTTTGCCATTTTTTTCTTTCAATGGGTCAACATGAAGAGTAACTTCACGCAATATGTGAATCAAGTTATAGGCCTTGTCAAGACGAATCGAATGACACCAAAACTTAATTTTCGGAAAATAACGCTTCCACCTAATTCCTTTGCACCACAGAATACGGTTTGAAAAGCGTGACGGTCGGGCCGGCCGCTCAGGTTAACTATTGTACCATATGCACGGGAGCATATGCCATATTCGCTCGGGCTCCGCCACCCAGGGGAACTATTATATCATATGCACGGGAGCAGATTCGCTCGAGATCTGCCGTTCAGGTGAACTGTTGTACCATATGCACGGGAGCAGATTTGCTCGGGCTCCGCCGCCGCCCGCCATTACTCAGGATATTACCCTCAAGTCGCTTGGGTTTCAAGTGAAACAACTCCCTTGATGGGACTATTTGTCCCCTCCTGTCTCGAAAAGTACTGGGCTCCACGGAATGAAACTCACACCAATCGGTAGCCCTGAAAAATTGAGATCAAGGTCGAAAAAGTTGCTCGAAAGTCAAGGCTAAAATCAGAGATCATGTCGGAGGTAAAAAACTCACATCACATATTTTCGTCGCACCTAATTACATGGGAGCTACACCTGGATGGACATTAAGGTGCATGCGACAACATCATGGTCATTCATAAATTATTCGACATGCTTTTGGCTGGATGTCAAACAGGTGGTGTCAATTAATGAGGTCAACTTTCATTTCTACTTTCTTTACCATGAGGCGACCTTTTGTGATAATTTAAATAATGCATTAAAAAACGCATTGGGTACTGACCTAACTGTTCAATTATTGACTATTGAACTTGCCATTGAACTACTGACCTTGCATTATACCTAAGATGCAAAATTCCTTCAGGTGAGATGAAGAGTCGGATGGAATATGACAAGCACTGAAATACTTCTTGAATAATTGTGCTGTGATAACTGAAGTCATATTCTTGCATCAATAGTACATTTTATGCCTAAGCTTAACTTAATATATAAAAAACAGAATATATACATAGTATAATAAATAATTTGGATGCATTCGACAGACTTTAAACCGGCCGGCTAACCAATATTTACTGGGTTGGAAAGGACACATTCCTAAATGTTTAACGCGACATAGTTATACACTTGGAATACACATCGATTTGTTTCTCTTCTGTTAACGTTCGCATGCGATCATCCACAATAACCAGATGCAGGAAATAAATAACCCATCGTGTTATTTGGCCTATTAATTCGACGTTACAATGAGCATGGCTAAACGTACTAGAAAATGATACGCTGCTTCGCACGCGTTTCTGAAAGCGTACGACAGTAATGAGAAGAAAAAATAATATTGGAAAATTTGGCTCCGTTTCCATACGATTTGTACCTCACGTAAGCTATCCACGCGATACTCGAACTCGTCCGTCTCGCCGCCGAGGAAGCCGAGGCGGCGTGCCACATCTCGCCAGCTGGTGCCCATGTAACGCGACGCCACCAGAATCTGCCGATCGGTCACCTCCACCGGACACCGAAACAGCCCTGAAATACACGACACGGCGACCTGAAGCACATGGACACCGAAACAGTGCTGAAATACATACACACACACACACGGCGAGCTGAGGCACAGGTATACCGGAACGGTGCTGAAACACACACCTGGCGAGCTGAAGCACATGGACACCGAAACAGTGCTGAAATGCATACACACACACACACGGCGAGCTGAGGCACAGGCATACCGGAACGGTGCTGAAACACACACATACCTGGCGAGCTGAAGCACATGGACACCGGAATAGTGTTGAAATACACACACAAAAAAAAACACACCTGGTGAGCACATGGACTCCGGGACAGTGCTGAAACACACACACCTGGTGGGCTGAAGCACATGGACATCGGGACAGTGCTGCGGCAACGGCTAGCAGCGGCCACCTACCACAGACGGCCGGGTCGGATCAGGTCGGGTCGGGTCGGATCAGGTCGGACCAGCAGCGGCCACCTACCACAGACGGCCGGCGTCACGGGTGGCGGCCGCTGCCGCGCCGGCTTCGGCTCCACCAACAGCCTGAGGTTGCTGCCCACGTGGATGTTGCTGGAGCCACTGATGACAACGCAGCCGCGCTCTGCAACAAAGTCGTCGACAACGTGTCAGTGATACATTATTCGTGAAATAGGGTGGAATATAGCACTTTCTGAAAACTGAATCGACATCATTCACAAAGAAGTGCCGACATCGTGCTTCTTGACGTGCTTATGAAGTCTTCATGCCTCGTTTCAAATAGCAGCTCGTTTATAAGTATTATGATTATGCTCACTATTACGGATACACACCAGCCAGCAACACAATCTCTAGTAGAGGGATAACATATAATGTGATATGTTGCACAACACCAGTTGTTGAAAGCTATAGCTACTGTTAACATTCATACATGTTATCCCATATTAGGAACCTCACTAAACAAACGAAAAAGGCACGTAATAAGGGCGCTTTTGGCTTAACATCGAGTTCAGGGGACTTCAAAGACATTCTAAGTGACGTCGCTTTAATGACGAATTTAGACGTCCTTCGACATCCCACATCTAACGAAAAACAACTATTTTAACCCTACGTGTCGTACAACGCACAATATCGAACCAGATGTGTGTGTGTGTGTGTGTGTGTGTGTGTGTGTACTCTCAAGCTCAATGCTGGTCATATGTGGGAATGTTTGCCGAATTAAACCCAGATGGCAGATCCACATTACGTAATTATTGAGTTGAGTTCTTTTACGCGCATTCAACTGCTAGGTCATATAGGTTCGCCAACCTCTCACGCCAGTTGGTCACGGGTGTACCGGGCAATCCCGCCGACTTGCGGGATGCGAACCCACAACCTTACCATTAAGAGCACGATACGCCACCGCGGACCCATATTATATTACGTAATTATGTTCGAGATCATAACACACAACACAAATTCGGGTGTATAAAATGTATTCAAGAGTTTCGCCCATGAACTTCTTACGTGTTGAAGGAAATGGCTGAACTTTCAACACAACAAATGGGTTTGGGACTGCAAAGAATGCTACATCTCCCTGACTATAGAAAACCTTGTACACGCCCGTAGTTACATTGACACCGCAATTGAGGAATCCTCATGATTTCTGATTATTATCAAGTAAAAAACATCATTCCCATTGACAACAATGCTGGAAACAGCAATAAAAAATAGACCAAAGCATTTACAGCTGTACTGTTCGATATTTGCCGTGGTAGTTTTTGTTTGTTTACAAGGGACGACAGTTACTCGGTGCACGAGGAACTCCTCACAGACCGTGAGACGTGTTCTAATTTCAACAACAGTAGCGTGACTGCACATCTACCAAAAGTCGCGTACAAAGGGAGCATGTTGTCTACATCCAAAAAGTTGCAATTTGACACTTTCAGGAAATGATCAAAAGAAACCCTCAGATGCAAGTAGACCCAACCTGTTGGCAAGTGATGATTGATAGGCTATGGCAAAGACTATGACTATCGTTAACAAGCCTGGATGGCAACTAATACTTATCTACGGAAAAGATGCATACATAGTTCCCACCTCACTGCCTGCCTTGATGTCCATTTTATACAATTATCCTCAATTCCACATAATCCATTCGAAAACTTCCACCAACGAGCAAGTCCGATCTGCCGTCAGCCCTGACCGTGAGTCGACGGCGTACGGGAGTCGGCAGGCGATCCCGACGGTCGCCGGCAGTCCTGCGAGCTGTCCGAAGTTCTCGACTGCCACGAGCAGCCGGGAGTCTGTTGAGAGCAGGAGTCACCACCACCTGTGCGCGGCTGACCGGAGTCTGGCCCGCAGGTGGCCGCGTCCGACCCGAAGCTCACCGCATCAGACTCGACGCTGTCCGCCATGGCCGTCTGAAATAAACCACCCAGAGAACGATGAGCATACACCCAGCGCACAGCCCACATACCGGGAGAGCAGCTGGGCATCTCATCTGAACAGCATCAGACCATCGGCACCAACATCTGAGCACTGGCTCTCACCAACTGAGCTACTGCCCCAGCAGCTCAGTTGGTGAAGACACTGGCCTGCATTGAGCTCTCCTATGCTGGCGAGACAGGGTTCAGCTGGCAGTTAGCCGCCGGCTGGGAGGGTCAGTTGGCCGATAAGACTGGCGAGACAGGGTTCAGCTGGCAGTTAGCCGCCGCTGGGGGGGGCCATAAGACTGGCGAGACAGGGTTGCTGGCAGTTAGCCGCGGGAGGGTCGTTGGCCGATAAGACTGGCGAGACGGTTAAGTTAGCCGCCGGCTGGAGGGTCAGTTGGCCGATAAGACTGGCGAGACAGGGTTCAGCTGGCAGTTAGCCGCCGGCTGGGAGGGTCAGTTGGCCGATAAGACTGGCGAGACAGGGTTCAGCTGGCAGTTAGCCGCCGGCTGGGAGGGTCAGTTGGCCGATAAGACTGGCGAGACAGGGTTCAGCTGGCAGTTAGCCGCCGGCTGGGAGGGTCAGTTGGCCGATAGGACCGCGGACGCGGGACCGGGTCGGCCGTGTCGGTGCATTGACGGCACGTTAAGACATTGGCCAACACTCTGCCATTGAACTGGAATTCACGGATCAGGTGTTGGTGTACGGGTTCGCCCAACAAGTTCTGCTTTGCGACAGGATTTTGGTTCATAAAGCCACCCTAGCAAGAATTGGGGCTAAATGTCTGGCAAAAAAATGTCTGAGGTCTGATCCAGTGACCAGATCTAAAACCCAAATGACAGATGTACTCTTTGTTGTATCGGCAGCACATCTCCAGCCAGACTGTGCAGTTCTCTAATTGGTGTCATGTTCACAGCACAGCATACAAGCACCTGTGAGACACTTATTGCTGCTACAGTGGGATTGCCAGTTGTTACAGTATTTTATTGATTGAATATTTCTTATGAGGTACTGATGTAAATACTGAGAGATTTGGGAGATGGGGAAAAGTTCAATGAACATATAAGGCCTTCAAGTTCATTGTGGCTTGATGATCCAAATGACTTTGGCCAGGGTTGGAAGCATGGCTTTGTCCTAAAGGTATGTCATCTAAAACATTATCCACCCTGGGAAATTACCCACTTCTTTTTTGCCAAAATATCAGATTGAGGCTTTGAAATGACTGCAAACTTATTCCTCTTGAACAAGCATGCCAAAAAGCATGGCTTTGTCCTAAAGGTATGTCATCTAAAACATTATCCACCCTGGGAAATTACCCACTTCTTTTTTGCCAAAATATCAAATTGAGGCATTGAAATGACTGCAAACTTATTTCTCTTGAACAAGCATGCCAAAAACTGACAGGGAAGTGAAAGATGGGTTTTTAATGTCAGGAACAGGAAAACAATTACCATCCTGACATCTGAATGCCAAAAATTATTGTCTCCAAATGCAAGATTCCAATACACAAACCCAACCCAGACATTGACCAGTTCCCACATAGTTCCCTGGTCACATGGGTCAGCCAGCTGGTTTGGTGGTAGCATACATCCAGTAATGACTTGGATTTCCCTAGATCCACTGCATAACTTGCTGCTCCAGTACCTCAGTTGGTTAGAGCACTGGCCTGTACTGGTCTCCCATGTCCTGGCAAGACCAGGTTTGAGTCTCTTCACAAGCTCACATTTAGTGCCAGGCTGAGAGTCAGTTGGAAACTGACCCAATAAGGCTGTGAACGACCTACATGGGTGGCTGTGTCTGTGGATTGATGGCATGTTAAACTTTCAGTCAAAATCATGCCATTAAAATGGAAGTCATGCATCAGGTGGTGGGGTCATGGTTCACTCAACAAGCTCTGCCTAGCAATATAATTCTGGCCCATAAAGCCACCTGAACGAGACTTAACACACCACATCATACATAATATCTGCATCTTGAATTGTGTCACAAGATGCTTGTATAATCAATCCATAATGATCAGCAAAAGCATGCTACCTGAATGCAAAATACTCTAAGGAATGGGTTATGGATACTTCATAAGCACATGTCTGTCTATTGAGTGCTCAGAAAGTAGTTATTCCATCCTATTTTATGAATAATTTATCACTGCTATAACATCCTGTCTGCAAGATACATCACATGCAGAATGGATACTCAAATTCCTTCTCCAGAATCATGTTGTCTCCTTCCAAGAAAATATTGAATAGGTGCATACTCAGGAAAACATAGGGGTAAATTTTGAGATGAAGGTAAAATTTGAATCTGCAGAATTTTTGGGAATACCATGCTTTTTGATGTCATTAAGATGATGTGCCCATTCATTCTGGGAACAACATAGTGTTGTCAGAAAAATGATAAACTTGAGTGACTGTCCTCAAAAGAAAGCTTAACAATTGTGACATACTGGAATGTAACCAGTACATGGCAAAGCTAAACTTACACTGATATGTGGCATATCTTGTGCATGGCTGCATCTGGTTCGTCCACTGACTTTTGCTAAGTTGAGAATTGAATATTATGTATGAATATATAAATCATAGAAAAAAATAGAATAACCTAACCTAACCTAGGCTAAGATAGCATAGCATAGCATAATATATAACATATATCATAGCATAATATAATCTAACCTAACCTAAATGGAAAACCAGCATCATCCCAAACAAACTATTTGGCCATGACGCCATCAAATCTAAGGTGAATGTTGTTAGCACTGCTGTTAACATTAACAGCATAGCAAGGAACTTCAGGCCATAATAGAAGGTTACAGACACGTCTGGTTGTAAATATTCCTTGTTGGGAATAAATATGGAATTAAGCCAGAAACATAATGTTTTCAATGTCAGAGTATTGAATCCAATGCATGAAGTGTTGAAATCCTTCTTTATCATGCCTGTGACACACAAGGTATGGATAATTATACATGATGGGCTATATTTTTAGAGTGAAGATTATGATTGTGTATTTCTTTGCCAACTGAAAAGTATCATTTGCAAAAGAAAATGAGTGGTTGCATTATCCTTTTCATATTAAAATACACTGTATTATTAAAAATGCAAAGAATCAAATTTTACCTTGATCTCCAATAATATTGTTTGGCAGTCCCATATGGGTAAAGGATGCAAGGCTAAATTTTAATTTTACATTTATTTCAGGCGTTTTATGAATTCTTGGAGTTTATCTTTCCAATGCAATATTTATGAATGTGACTAAGATGATGGGATCATTCATTTTCTGAGCAAATGCTTAGTTTTCAGTTTGTAGCAAACTAGGTAGCACCAATACAGGGTCGTTGAGTTGGATAGGAAATATAGCATAAAATTAAGGTTTAGAAAATTAAATATAAATGCAAAATAACCTAACCTAACCTAGCCTAGCCCCCTCATGAGAAAAAAAATCCAAAAAAATGGAAATTTGAAACATTTCAAGCAAGATTTTTTTATAAACATGTTCCAAATAAAAAAACCTCTCCCAGCCCAAGCTGACATAACATAGCATGCTTTGGAAGAAAAACAAGCACCAAATTAAAAACAAATTGTTTGCAATTTGTGCAACTTAAAAAAAAACTACACTAACCAAACCATTTGTTTGCTTTATGGAGGAAAAATATGTGTAAAACTTGTCTTGTGAACACCTTAAAGCATGATAATACCAATGCATGTATATGCAATTGATGCATTGTAGGGAGACAGGTATGTAGATACCTACCCCGCCGAACGACAGCAATACCTACTAACCTTGTTTACAAGCCCAAGCCTTCCAACCAAAGCAAGATGTTTGCGGCAAGCCACCTTGGAATCAAAGACAGAGGCAGGTTCCTACTTACCAAGGCTGGTACTTACTTATAGTACATTGGTAGGGGCCTCAGCAGGAGTAAGTAAATTACGTTTTTACGTATTCTATGTAAAGTATGGGGCATTGGTAAGTAAGGAGTACGGGGCCTCAGAAAATCTTGTATTTTGTAGAAGTTGCGCAGCAATTGGGGCAGGTCAATATCAGAATCTCTAATGCTCATAGCCTCTAACGGTTAAAAACATCTAGGAATAAAAAGGACTAAGCATACAAAACCACTAAATTCGGAGATTTTATTCCGTATGGGAAAGTTCAGACCTTCTAATGTTCAAAACCTCTAACCGTTCAAATTATCTAGGAGTTCAAAGCATCCAAAGACTCAAAAGCACGAACGATCAAAAGCTCTAGGTGATAAAACCTCGAAGATATCAAAACATCGAATCCACAAACAGAGCAAGAGTTCATACCGTCTAATAGCAAACGAGTTCAGAACCTCTGGCGATCAAAACCTCTAACGTGTTCAAAACCACTAATCAAGAGCTATTTGCCTTGAAGAAGTGCGATATTGCTCCGAATGGTGCAATATCGATCTCGAGATCGATCAAGATCGAGATGCAACCAACAGCAATATTTTATATCTTTTCGTATGGGGCTAGGTCGTCTAAATTCCGTCTAATTCAGGGTGATGTTCGCAGCCAGGAATTTTTAAAGTCTTCTGGGACGTGGTCAAGCTGGTTTGTGCTCAAGCTATCTAAGTTGTGCAAAGTCTTCAGACCAATAGAATATTCATGGGAGAGTTCAACTCTGGTCGAAACACCCTAAAGCCCAAATAACTAACTAATTGAGCAAGTTTGTCAACAAACTGAAACGGCCTGCTTTTGTCGTTCAAGATTAAGAGTTCAACATATTTTATTTTCAGGCAGGTAGTTAGACATCTACATAGGTAGGTATCTAGACACGTAGTAATCCTATTTATGCTTCATGATGCAGAATGGTGACAAGTATTTTATCATCTTTTTCAACTTTAGCCTGATACCTCATTTCAGGAAAGCAATGTTGTATTAACATTGTTAAACATGATTGCAGGGGCAGATCCAGAACTTGTCACCAGGTGGGACTTGTGTCTAGGGACACAATTTCTTCCGATGGGTACCACTGAAAAGGTATCTTCAGGGGAAACTTTTCACAATGGAATCAAAATCCAAGCAAACATTTCCTTCCCAAGTTTTCGCATGCGAACTTCACACCCTTTCCTCCCGAACATGCAATTCAACCGGAATAACGTTCACCGGCCCGACGACCGCAACGAGCGTTTCACGCACAGTCACCGATTTTACCATAGTTCTTGATTTAGATGATTTGAACTTGCATTACATCTCAAGGTTTAGAGGTTTTGAACGCTTAGAGATTTTGAACGTTATGGTTTCTGAACCTGATAGGTTTTGAACGTTTTAGAGGTTTTCAACGTTAGATGTTTTGAATCTTTGCATTCAATCTTTGCATTCATGCATTCACTGACTAGTGCTGCCATCTACCGATATGATTTTCCGCATTGGAGGCTATGATCATGGGAAGTTGTGATTGCGCTCGGTCCTGTCGCTTTTGGATGTTATCTGGCAAATTTGGGAACTTATGATTATTGGAAGTATGGACCCAGCAATGATGATCAGGACAAAATAACCTCTTGGAGCAAAACTTTTAGTTCAATTCCATCCGCTCCGATAAGTCCGTTTTAGCTATAGCTAGGTATAATTTCGATATTAATTTGGTGAAATTAATCCTCAACTAATAATGCTTCTGTAAATTGTCTTCACAAGATGGTGATAATTAAACATTAAAAAACATTTAGACATTTAAATACATCCATGTGTAACGACCAACAGGGGTGTCGATTTTTTAAAAACATTGGTGGGGGGGGGCGAAGTGTCAACGTACTAGACCTCCCGCCCATCCAAAAACTCATCGGATTTCGCCCACTATATTTTCAGACCTCAATAATTATGATTTTTTATTTGACGATGTGTATGTTTATGTTTGTTCAGCATCCTCGCCAACGGGCAAAATCGTCCAGTAACAGGTGAAGTCACATAAGCAAAAAGAGCAGTACACAGTACATGTCAACATAAAAAACTTTGAAACATAGCATACGACTACAGAGTCATACAGTGGACTCGGGTCCATCGTCATCATCAACGTCATCGTCATCATCAACGTTACCGTCACCCTCCCCTCACTCTACAACCCAACAAACACACACCGGCTTAAGTAAAGTATTTCTGTGCCCATATGTAAGCTAAAACACACCGGCCTTGATGGAGCATCGGAGCACAGCAGGCCTGAACTGTGATGACGATGGGTGAAGGTATTTCCTTGGTGCCTAACATTAGGGAGGGCGAAGCCAAAGTTTCGGTGGGGCGAATTCAGGGTCGGGGAGGGAGCCTCCACAAAAGCATAGAAATCGAAAACAATGTCCTCTGATCAAACATGTGCATTGATGTAGTCATCGTGATCGCCGAGTCTAGTCAGTCACCACACACGACACCAAGCAAACCAAAATGCACAACGGATCATAGATATCAATCAGCGCAATCGTCCCACTACTTTTTTTTATAACAGTCTAAAAACTCCACCCGTATCCAATGGCGCAGCCAAGAGCAAGAGTGGGACACACTGTGTACATGCCTCTCCGGTCACGGCCAAGGAGTCCGAAAAGGTCAGCCCAGGAGATTCCCAGAAGTGCCATCCGATGGTTTTGAAATGGATATGTCGGCTCGAATGGTTTCTTTGCTAGAGTCGGAAGTATAAAGTACAAAACTTCGGAAAGTGGGAATAATGGCAGAAATCAAAGCAGTTTTCAAATCGGCGGAATTGGAATGGTCCCCGCACCAGGTGTGTCGCAATGGGGGCATTTTCACTGCAACCCTGTTAGTACCTGTAATCCTTTCCTTCCAAAAGGTTAAGTGCGGAGTTTTCTATACCTTTGGTGGTGCTTGGACCCCACCATATTTGCCTTCTTGACCTCATTCACCAATTTGATTTCTAATTCCCTTGAAATTTACTTGGGACCGATCAAGGAGGATAATATTCCCACATCTAAAAAATGCCGAGATTCGCAGTAGTTGCAGCATAGCAACACCAAATCAAGATCATACTGTTCTTTCATCAAATCAAATAACTCTGCTTTCTTATTGTTTGATTAGGTGCAGTGCTGCACTGAGCATGATTATGAGTGAGAAATAGGCATAAAATAACCTTATGCTCATATTAAGATAAAGGAATAGATCCAAAATCACACTGTATATATTTCGGCCACGAGCCTCCCTCAACAGTGAACAACAGTGAACACTTCAAAATAACTCACGCAAGCAGCACTTTCGACTCTAAGACACTCAGCATATCCATTTTGCAAGTTTGCAAAGATGTAGCAGAGCTCAAAATCAGCGAATCGATAGAAATTAGGAACAAAAAGCCTTCATTAAACACAATGACGGCATCCTGGACCCTGATAAAACCAGCTCCTTACACCGCCTGAGGTAAGCACATATGCAACACATAACCGCATCCACACACAGACATGTACACACACCTGGGTCGCAAGTTGACACATGTACACACACGGATCGTACACCTTGATGTGGGTTTATGTTAATGTGATATGTATTTCACGAGTATGCAGATATTGTGATATGTGAAATGAAAGCGATTCATGGTTCGGTGTCACGAGGTGAACTTGGCTTGTGTTTTTGTGGCTTTTGTACCAAAATGTTCACTGTTGAGGAAGGCTCGTGGCCGAAATATATACAGTGTGATTTGGGATCTATTTCTTTATCTTAATATGAGCATAAGGTTATTTTATGTCTATTTCTAACTCTGCTTTCCCAAAATTTTAATCAAGGCCAAGGTTACTAAACGGAGGTCAGGTCAAATTCTCTCTTATTATCGCAGTAAGGGGAAAACTTTTCGTGCAGAACGTGATGAAATAATGATATAAACATTCGGCTTTCAAATATGTGACAAGGTCAATGGTGTTACGTCAGGTCAAGTATTATGCATATTCTACATTGCCGTCTTGTGTGTGGAGTTGAGATTTCTGTGCGCGTCAGCTGCCTTGGCGACATTGGGCCCGCAATGTCGTCTTATGCCGAATGCTACTGCTCCTTGTGAATTGAAATTTTAATTCGGTTTTAGAGCAACCGAAGTAGTACACCATGACACTGTGTGAACAATGATCCGAGATGACCCGACTTCGTGTGACCGGACCTTATCATATTAAGCAAACATAAAGCATATACAGGGCATATATAAAGAGATGCAAAATGTCGGACAGTAGGAACACATGGCAGACGTAAGCAGTCTTCATATAGACACGAATAAGGCCACAAGGGTGCCGCACCCAAAAGCATTTCTGGCCGCGCTGCTGTCAGTACCTGTAATCATTACCCTAGTGGAAGCAAGGTCAGTCTCGCTGCTGACATAATTTGCTTTTCTGATGGCATCAATATTCATCGCTCGAAATGCACAACAAGAGCAGCTGTGTCTCAAGCAGATTCAATGGCTGTGACGAATTGGGAAATATTAATACATGGGTGACATTGGTACCTATTAATGGTAAGGTGAACGGTAGAATGCGGAGAAAGTGACAACTAATGCACACAAAACTGCTCGGAAAGATGATGCAAAGCCGTGACTAATCCCACACCGTTCACTGTGACTCACCAGGGCCGTGGAGTACGCACCGTCTGCCAGGGCTGGATTTATACTTTGCAATCCTGGGTGAGGAATGACAATTTCTGAGTGATGGAATACAGAGAGGATATTTTCCTTCAAATCTTGGCATCAGAATCTCACTTTGAAGTTTCAGGTGAATCTTGAGCACTTTGCCACAGGGAAATTCATTGTTGAACAACACCATCAGACATCCAAATTGAAAACGCATGGAGGAAACAACATGGGGGATAATTTTGCGAAGAGGATAATGCTATGGATGGCAAAAATCCAGGAAAGACCAGTTTTTCGACCCTGACGTCTACTGTGGCGGGCCAGGGTCGCAGAGCAAACCGTCCACTGTGGCGGACCGGGGCTGTGGAGCACACCTTCTACTATGGCGGACCAGAGCCGCGAAGCACACCGTCCACTCTGGCGGCCGGTGTCGCGAAGCACATGGTCCACCGTAACGGACCGGAGCCACGGAGCACACCGTCCACTGTGGCGGAACAGGGCCGCGGAGTACATCATCAACTGTGGCAGACCAGGGTCGTAGAGTACACCGTCCACTGTGGTGGACCGGTGCCGTGGGGCACACCTACTATGACGGACTAGGGCCGCGAAGCATAGCGTCCACTGCGGCGGATCAGGGCCGCGGAGTACATCATACACTGTGGTGGATCAGGGTCGCGGAGCAAACCGTCCACTGTGGCGGATCAGGGCCGTGGAGTACACTGTCCATTGTGGCGGATCGGGGCCGCGGAGCACATCGTCCACTGTGGCTGACCGGGACCGCGGAGTACACCGTCCATTGCGGCGGATCATAGCCATCAACAGGCCAAATTATGTCATGCCATGACAGTGGCGTACCTAGGATTTGCGAGAGGGGGCAAACTGATTTGGAAGGTGCTCAACTACCCCCATTTAAAAACGTCCCCGGATTTCCACCAATGTATTTTTCAAAGGGGGTTCTTTACATTTTTGTTTTATAATAATTAGTGGCCAAATCAACTGTCCTGTGGAGGGGACCAAATATACCCCCATTATTTCTTAATCACAGGATTTCAACCCTAACTTCCCCCATCCTGTTGGAAGGTTTTCTTTTGGTATCCCTTAAAAAGTCACCTCCCACTGCTAAAATTACACCTGAACAAATCATTCAAAAATGTAAAATTTGGCAATATCAGGCATTCCAATTAATAACGCCCGGTCGCCAAAACGACAAAGTTCGTGCACGTGTACACCCGCCTTGCGCAGTCGGCGCATTCGCCACTATACGTGTGCTTCTCCGGTTTCTGCTAGGTCTCCCACGTTTTGCTAATTACTGTCACATGACAGTCTTGTACCACATTTGACATGTGGAATGCCTGGTATGGCGGCTCGCTGGAAAACAAATTCGATAAATTCAATTCGATGTATTAGTTCTCTTCTTCCCACCTTTTGTCGTGATTAAGAAATCCGGAGACACAATGAGCTTTGATGCACCTCATCTCTTTGGTTAAATAAGCTCCCAGATTGTCTACCGAGCCGTGACCCTAGCTAGGTGTTCGTTTTTTGTTTATCCGTTGCGTTTTTCTTCTTCTACGGATGTATTTTAGGGCTCCAGCCAATTTTTGTTTGGGGCCCGGCACATGTTCGAGACCCGGCTCTTTTTTTTACAGCTTTGTTGCTTTTTTATACCCCAATGATATTTGTGTGGTATCGGCGCGTTTCCGAAGACGCCGATGTGTTATTTAGTATCCGGTCTATTTGTTCCTTGTTTACGATCAATTCAATTTTTGAGGGACCAGCCTGTTTTTGAAGGCTGCTTTGGAGATGGATGCGCTCCTGAAGTTTGGTCAGGTTTGGAGTTAGAGGTGGATGGGGCAGCACTGTGAACGACATTACATATTAGCCTGTGTCGATAATTTTCAAAGTGGTGTTATCAAAAACGGCTACTGTTTTTATTTTTCCTTGATATGTGCTTAACAATTTGGCATCAAAATTAGATCGCTGGGCGATCGGCATTTTTTCTCAAATTGCGTTTGAAAAAGACTGTTTTCGGCATTGGGCGCCATATTGGCTGGGAGAACCAATCCAGATAAGTGGGTCAAATAGTACCTCTTTGTTATCGTCTCGTCTCGACGGTTGAAACAGCGCATTATGGTCGAAAAATCGATAGCTTAGAAAATAAAGGTAGTTTTATATCTCCCATCAGCAGACATCTGGCCAATTTGTAGTCCCACATCTACTTTTTGAAAAAAGTGAAAGTATGGGACATTTGCTGTTTTCGCAGCTTCCTCATTCTGAGATATAAATACTACTTTGCAATTTCAATGCTAAAACAGTAAAAGGTAAGCCTGAAGCACGACCACGCATTAGAAAACATTCAGACTCGACTTGGGTTTCACTTCATTCACACCTCCCCATAACAGACTTCGAAAAAGTGATCACAGAGGAGGAGCTGGTGTCTCTACCACCAGATGTGGCAAAAGACCTCAGCCATGATCAAAGTTACGGCTACCAGATGTGCCGAGCGATACGGCAGGGGTGTGTCCCTGTCGATCTGGCTCTGATGGAGATCGGACGGCTGGATCACAGCCGGTGGCTCACTACGGCCAACTCAATGCTGAGGCTGTACGTGCCAGATCATGGCCTGGGAGACACTGCATGCAAAAACCTCCGGCGTATCGTTGAATTCATTGTGGGGGTTTACTATCCGATGTGGTTTCGCGCGAAGGTGCAGCACAACTGGATGGATGGGCCGCGGCATGTGCTGCGCCAGCTGCAGCTCACTCGGCTGCAGCATGGGGAAGTCGTGAGCATGGTGATGGCGTACCTCCACTCCAGTGCCTGGTATGCTCACAGCGAAATGGTGCTCCAGACAATTCTCTGTAGCGATGACAGAGCAGAGCGCCAGTTCGCTGTTGAACGTATCAGGTGCATCCGCGGCAAAAATGATCGTGGATACCCCAGCGTTCGTCCCAGGAGAACTCCGAGACTAAATGAGACCGCGGAGAGTCTGCAAGAGTTGATATCCTAGGACGGCGCCTTCGAACCGGCCCTCACGTGCCACACGCCAAGCTCCGAACTTGATGGCTATGTGGACATGACAATGTCAGTTCCACAGTTTCCCGTGCACGGTCAGTCAGTTGAACGATGCGTGAAGCAGGTGTCGCTTGCTGCAAAAACCGTGTACGGGAAGGAGAGGAGGGACGGCTACATCCGGGCTGGCTACATGCACCGGCAGCTTTTGCTCGTGCTAACAACTAAGAGGGACGTGGATAATATCCTAAAACGACTGTGAGTTCCATGAAAGATAGAACTGGGGTGCTCTATGCCGCCCAGTCAGTTGTGCTCCGCACCTTCGCGCGATGTTTGCCTTGGATATACCAGTGTTAATTGATTGATGTCTGACATGTGTCCCTTTGGGAAAAAATAGGCATCGATGGTCCCATGGTGATCACGGTGAATTTCAATTATCACGGCGAATTTTAATCATTTGTATCATCAACGTAACTGATTTTCGTCTGAACGTGATGTGGAAAGACTATCTGAATGTCTCAACATGCAACGAATAGGTAGGTATTTGGTATGTGATGCACATGCGTACAAAGCAGCCTCCCTCAATCATGCTGCTATGTAGTTCAAACAGCGGATAAATATGAAGCTTTGTCTGTATTTCTATGCCCAGTGAGTGATGCTGAAGTCTTCAAATGAGTAAGTGCAGAAACGGCGGCTGTATCATGATTTTTACTTGTTTAAACCTAAGAGTTCCTTGTATGCCCCGAAATGAACATTTGCTGGTGTATTAGAAGACATAAGATAGCCAATATTGCATGGTTTCAATCAACTCAGCTCGCCGAGACGATCAAAAAGAGGTACTATTTGACCCACTTATCTGTATTGGTTCTCACAGCCATTATGGCGCCGAATGCCGAAAACAGTCTTTTTCAAACGCATTTTGGGAAAAAAGGCCGATTGCCCAGCGATCTAATTTTATGCCAAATTGTTCGGCACATATCAAGGCAAAATAAAAACAGTAGCCGTTTTTGATAACACCACTTTGAAAATTATCGACACAGGCTATTACATATGATTCAAAGGACTTCTTTCTGTTTGCATTAACAATGATGGCAATGAAGTAACACTTTCATTAAATGACTTCTATAGTGTCCTGAGTGAGCAGTATAATCGAGATGGGTTCTTGTGATATATGTTATAGAAGTAAGGTTATGATGGAGCTTTTAGCCTCCAGTGGGAATGGTATGGATTCACTCATCAATGAATCCATACCATAACCTAATAACCACAACCAACATAACGTAATCTAGCATATCCTAACTTCCCTTTGGAGACAAAACAAACAAAAAAATTAAATTAGAAAACATTTTGAAGCAATATACGTTCTGGAACTTTTCAAAATCACAAAATCGAACCCAACGTAACCTAACTTGACGTCAGCCACTTTTGAAGGGAGGATTTCCGATTTTTAGAACATTTTGGAATATTTGTGAAAATTTCCAAACTTAAAAAAAAACTAAGCTAGCCTAACCTAACCAAACCGGTAATATTGTGCTTTAAGGTGGTAACAAGACAAGTTTTTACACACATTTGTCTCCATATAGCAAACAAATGGGTTAGGCTTGGTTAAGTTAAGTTAGTTTAGGTTTTTCAAGTTGGAAAACTTAAAAAATTCAAAACAGTTTCCTCACAAATGTACCCATTTGGTAAATTTGCAGTTTGGGTATTTTTTTGTTGATTTTTTTTTAATTTGTCTTCAGAATATATGTTTATGAAGGTGACTAAGATTAAGGGACCACTTATTTTCTGTGTAAATGCTTACTTTTCAGGTTGCAAGCAGAATACTGCGAAAAAAGGGTTTTGCGTTAGGTAACATAGCATGAAAAGAAATGTTTTTTTAATGCAACAAAACCTAACCTAACCTAACCTACCTTTTGAGAACAAAAAATCCAACAAGTAAAATTAGAAAATGTCAGGAAGCAATTTGTTTTCTGAAAATTCTCCACATTAAAAAAGAAACCTAACCCAACCTAACCTAAACTCAGCTGCTTTTCAAGAAAAAAATCATTTTTTGTAAAAATGTTTGTAAATTTTTGGGGACACTTTTTGGTATTATTGTGCTTTAAGGTGGTAACAAGAAAAGTTGTTTATGGGAGCTGTATGACCAACACAGTCAATGCGGCAGTAAGCCCAAATAACCAACCAACCAACCAA
Source organism: Ashinkailepas kermadecensis (assembly GCA_034440615.1). Lineage (NCBI taxonomy): Eukaryota > Metazoa > Arthropoda > Thecostraca > Neolepadidae > Ashinkailepas > Ashinkailepas kermadecensis. The sequence goes on from JAOTOM010003239.1 coordinate 97,674, forward strand.
GAAAAGTTCCTACACACATTTGTCTCCATAAAGCAAACAAATGGGTTAGGTTTATTTAGGTTAGATTAGTTTAGATTATTTAAGTTGGAAAATTTGTCTATTTTTTCCAATAAAAAAATGCAATTGCACAAAATAAGTGGTCCCATCATCTTAGTCACCCTCATGAACATGGTATTCTGAAGAAAAATACCAAATAAATAAATAAAAACGCCTTCAACTGCAAATTTACAAATATTTTTCTTCTTCAAGAGCAACTCATGTTAGGTTAGGTTAGGTTAGGTTGGGTTCGATTTGGAAATTTTTACAATTTTCAGAAAATAAAATGATTTTTTGATTTTTTGTTCTCCAAAGGGAGGTAAGGCTAGGTTAGGTTAGGTTGTGCTGGCTTTTTTAAATATTTTGTTTATACATTTCTTTTTATGCTATGCTACCTAACTCAAAGCCCCTTTGCTGGTGTTATTTTGCTCACAACCTGAAAAGTAAGCATATGCACGTTAAAAGAGTGGTCCCATCATCTTAGTCACATTCATAAACATTGCATTCGAATGATAAATTCCAAGAAGTCTAAAACATCTTAAAGCACAAATTTACCACCAAACGTAACTCATTCGTTTGCTCTATGGAGGAAAATGTGTGTAAAAACTTGTCTTGTTACCACCTTAAAGCACAATAATACTCAAATATGGTAGGTAGGTAGTTAGGTATCTGGCATTAATATAGAAACACCGTGCATGAATCAGAAAAAGGCATGGACTGGACTTGTTGAAGCTTACTTGCCAACTTCCTCCCCTATTGTTTCTTTGGGAATTCAATATCAGCAAGTTATTCACTGCTTAAAATCACACCAATCTGCAGACACATCAGGTGTGAAGTATAAAAAATGAAGCAGCGCGACGTCACATGAGTTTGGCCACCGGGTTAAACATCGCGCGCAATTGCACCACAAATGTCTCACCTCCGTCATATTTGTCGACCACAATCGCTAGTTTGAGATTCTGGGATTTTTGTACTTGGGCTTTTTGTCTTCGGATGCTACGGTTTGGGATGTTCTGAAGAACAGACATCACGACTGGTGGCCGCTATACCCCAATTCTATTTTCAAGGAGGGAGACAGGAAATTTGCAACTTCAAACACGTAATTACTATATTGCTGCTAATTACTGGTTATTGTTGGGTGGTATTGTCTTTCCTCACTGAAACGCCTCAATGAAAGCATTCTCGGACTATGCCTAGCTGCGCCAGCATGCAAAATACAAATACAGGGTAGTCCTCCGCTTTGTCGATACAAAAAACATATAACGTGCAAAACTATATGGGCAATGCATAACTTCGTATGTCTCATTCGCAGCCCCACCCCCACCCAAACTACAAATTACTTTGTGGAGGAGTAAAGTAAAATTAAAACCATTTAGACATCAGGGAGATGTCCCCATCCCAGCCTCGCCTTCAGCACCTAAAATATCACACAAACTATAACGTAAAGTCCCCTTAACCTAAATGTCCACCTGCCTGCACCTTGATCATAAACACTCGCTTTTATAGACAGACATGTAACGTTCTCGCTTTAAAGGCGGCACAAATGACCTCTATGGTCCGGCACGCCTAAAAAAATCACTTTAATGCCCTGTATATTATACAGTCCCCGAATGAATGCCCTGAATATTATAACATGGACCCTCTGGCTTGGTTAAGGATCCCCATCCATGTCACTAACGGCATGTCGCCCAGAACGGCGTTCCCCCGGGAACTGTCGACTGCAGCTTCTCGTCTTCCTCCCTTGGCAGCCAGTCACCTGGCTGGATAGCCTGGGCCTCGTGGTGTGAGGTTTGAGTTCATCCCATGTATTTCCTCAGTTGGTGGCGTTCTCCTCGGGGAAATGCTGCCCGGCCAACGATACGAATGCCCGCTGCATTAAAATCCATTGACCAGTCCTTGCTTATGCCGGGTGAATCTTAAGATATGTGTTATTTTACTATCATACTTTCTGGTCCAGGTTTGTTCCCATCATTCGAACATAGTCTTTTCCTGAATGATAAATTTGACAGCCGTGTTCTCGATCTGAACCAGTAAATTGTTTGGAGGTAATGCTCGGACAAAGCTCTGTGAAGTAGGACAGACGGCATACCCATTTGCGTTATCGTTTGATGATCATTCATCACGTCTGTGCAGCAAGAATGCATTCACAGCGACATCTACCGGCGACTCGATTATCACGCACGCACGTCATGTCGATGTACGTGCGGGCGCGCGCAATGGCAGCGCCAGGCCGCCCCCACATTAATGGGTGGGAGAAGGTGAGAAGCTGGTCGCGTGTGTGACTGTACATGAGCCTGCCGGCCATCATGTCGGCGCGTCCGCTGTGCAGCTCCTCCACGGCCCGGCGCCACGCGCTGACATTGCCGCCGACGCGCACTGGGTACAGGCTGTAGGTGAAGCCGAGCACCTCCCGCAGGAGAAGCGTCAGTATGCCGACCAGGCCGCCCGCGATGGTGCCGTTGCGGAACGTCACATGCAGGGGTGCTAATGCGAGCGGCTGAGGGGTCAGTCGTCGGCGCTCTCCGATTATGTGTAGACAAGCCGCAGGTGTACGCCGCTCATCTGGCGCTGACTCGCCACGATGCCCAGCTGGCGTTTGAGGCGTGTGTAGCGGCCGCGGCGGCAGACGGCGACTGGCTTCTCGTCGCCGTGGAAGTCGTTGTCGCGGTAGAAGCGTGTCGCGCCGTTCTCTGCCAGCATGTGGCGGTGAGCCGCTCAGGAAGTGGGCGTGGCGCCAGCCAGTCAGCGACGCCAACAGCCAGTGGCGGCCGAGGTCGAGTCTCACTCGTCGTCGTAACAGCGCCGTCACGTCGTCAGAGTCCGACTCGGAGCCCACCGACTCAGACTCTGAGCCAGGACCCAGCGGCAGGCCAGACGGCCTGCGACGCCCGACTGGCGCCAGCCCAGTCGGGCACCAGCAGCGACTGCGGCCACGACCCGCTGATCCGGCCGAAGATGTCCGCGCCGAGAGCAGCAGCAGAGGAATGTCAGCATCGTCACCTGTCGGACATTGCCAGCTGAAAACACGGCGCATGCAAGGAACGACACGGCATACACACCATCTGTACTGCACAGACGGTGCAGTGCAGTGGGGATCATTTGCCCCCTCCGATATTAGTCTGAGTTAACGCCTGAGTCGTTCACGTTATATCTTAGACATCGGATATGCCTTCCGTCTCATGATTCGCTAGACGCCGACAACGTGTCCACATGGACGGTCCGGCGGACGACAGCACCTCGATCTGATGTAAGCCGGACAACACCATGCGACCCCAGAGCGCGCGCTGATGCCACCTGAGAGCCGCGCGCTCGCCATAGCCTCGCAGGCGACCACGATGTATGTTTCCGCTCGGCAGTGGTTGCTAGATCCGTGATTGGGTCCCGACATGTTAGAGCGCATACAATGGGAGGCACAGCCACAGTTTTGCTACCCGATCTGCTACTGGAGCGACGGCTAGAAGTAGCTTAGTTACTTAACTGACAAGGGGCAACCGGATTTGTTTTCGTTTTTACAAGTAGGGAGCGTGATTTTTTTTTGCGGTCAGCTCCTGGTGGATAGATGGCGCCGCGGATTATAAGAAAGTTGTTCGGAGGAAGGGCGGGAGGCCGCTCCGCGATTTCCCGACACGCAACGGGTTCGCTGCGTGGCCGATCAACAGTCATGTTCATATGTCGTCAACAGAAGCAAGGAGCAAACTCCTGTGCGCCTGACACGGGCCAATGGTCAGTGGGCGGTTCACTCCGAATTTTCGTTGGAAAAAATATGCGTTAGCTTCATTATCCGTTGCGCGTTTGTTGTTTCGCATCCTTTTCTGTTTAGAACGGTTGCAATCAAAGTTAAGTCGGTAATGCATTTTTGTGACATTTACGTGTGTCTAATCTGATTGCAGAATTATTAGTGCCCTTATTTAATTAAATGATGGAATTCAAGGAAGTCGGTGACAGGCACACGTAAAGAAAGAGGAGTGATGCCGTCGTCTGACATCTGGATGCGGATTCTGGAAGCTCTGGTCTTCTGGACAGTGTAGCATGACGTGGGTAACAAAGAGCTTCGGTGTTCTGAACTGTGTAGTCCTTCTTTAGCACGGTGTAGGTAACAAAGAGGAGCTCCGGTGTTCTGGACTGTGTAGTCCTTCTTTAGCATGCTGTAAGTAACAAAGGGCTCTATGGGACTAGCGTAGGGACTTCTGTCACTGCCAAAAGGCCCTAGAATTGTCAGAGGATCGCTTCTTCAATTGTAACTATCAAAGAGCCTCTGTAGCCGTAGAAGGACCATCTGTCAATATTAGAGGGAGCCGTGTAGATTTCGTGTGGGAGGGAGCTATGTACCCATGAAAGGGTTCTTTGCAGCTGTCAGATCACCCTCGATAATTACCAAGCTGTGTAATTGTAATTGACAACTGCGTAATTGTCAAGCAGCCTTCACATGAGTGCTTGCCGTAAACAACAAGGGGATTCCTGTAGCTTTCGGATGACTCTCCGTGCATGCCAATGAACCTGTGTTACCGTCAAAGGACTGTGTGGAACTTCCCGGAATCTTTTTTTCTTACTATCACGATGCAGTCCGTAACTGCTAAGGTGCCCTCTATGTATAACTAATCAATACCTTCCCCACTCCGCCCCGTTACACTCAAAATACCTCCTGTAACTATCCAAGGGCCCTCCATGACTGCTACTGCCCTACCATATACAATATAAAATGTCCCCATGTAGCTGCCAGAGAGCCCTCCGTAAATGGTTTCGAAATTATTTTCAAGATAGCTCTGCATTGATACACAGGCGCACCAATTGCCACATTCCCGGGAAAAAATCCTACAATTCTAGGTACTTTATCAAGAAATTATCTTCGTTGTACCTATGTAAAGAAGAAAACATCACCCAAAGCCACAAGCCTTTTGGACTAGGAGTGAACTCTGCTAATGTCAATCTGCAAGCTGTGTAAAAAGCTCTAGCTTGGACAAGGCGCACCAGGCATCAGATATCCATGCTAGGCGAATCAAATACAGGCACCACATCTTATAGACAAAGCAAATATTCCATTTCAATCGCTTTAGTTTTGTATTCGTTGCGCAGGTTTGCATTAGCCGCAACTCATCGCATGTCATGATGAGTATTTGAGGTGTTCGGGAGAAATCCCATAAAGGTTGCTTGACTTACGGAGCTAAAAATATAGCATGCAGCTTCTCACCTTGCCTGAAAAGGGATACCGCATTCCAAAGGCCAATACAAATATAGATCTGAGTTGGAACCATGGGTGTGGGAAGTATAAACTCAGGTATGAGAGCTTCCATACCAATATTTTCCAAGCTTAGCATGAGGCCAATGGAAATCATTGGAAAAAACGGCCTCCTCGGGTCCTTTTTCTACCCAAAAAATATATCGGTTCCTACACAGATGGCTGGAACCAGTGCAAGTCCTAAGATATCCATAGTGAATCTTCCACGCACATAAGCACATTATTTTTGTGGAAAATAATTCATCCTGATACTGATCACCTACAACACGCAACGTCGTCAAAGAAAAAGCGGTTCTAAACTGTGGCATTTGCGCCAGCCTCTTCAGATGACTTATCTATCGCTTTTGTTCAATTTCAAGACCAATACCAGATTGTTGGTAGGATACCACTACTTTGGAATATCTTTACTATGATACTGAAAGTATACTGCCAAGCTTCGTTCTATCCGCCCTTGATACTCTGGGCAGAATTGCATAGTCCGTTAGATTTGAGCGCCCATTTCAGCACGTGCGACACAAACCAACACAGAGGATCACTGGTCACCGGCATTATCAGCCGCTTGCAGCCAGCGGCTGGGAGTCCTGCTCAGAACAGATAAAACCGACTTCTCGTCTAACCACAGATGAAGTCAACGCGCCTAGTCTAGATGCGTCCCGTATCTCGCCAGATGAAGTCACCACACCTGGCCTAGATATCTTCCGAATCTCGAGAGATGTGGTCAACGCGCTTGGTCTAAAACCGCCACAGCTGGAACACCACCACCACAGCTGGCATACCACCACCACAGCTGGAATACCACCACCACAGCTGGAATACCACCGCCACAGCTGGCATACCACCGCCACAGCTGGAATACCATCACTACAGCTGGCATGCCACCACCACAGCTGGCATGCCACCACCACAGCTGGCATACCACCAACACAGCTGGCACACTACCGCCACAGCTGGCATGCCCCCACCACAGATGGCATACCACCGCCACAGCTGGAATACCACCGCCACAGCTGGCATGCCCCCGCCACAGATGGCATTCCCCCGCCACAGATGGCACACCCCCGCCACAGCTGGCATGCCCCCGCCGCAGATGGCATACCACCGCCACAGCTGGAATACCACCGCCACAGCTGGCATGCCCCCGCCACAGATGGTATTCCCCCGCCACAGATCGCACACCCCCGCCACAGCTGGCATACCACCGCCACAGTTAGGATATCACCGCCACAGATGGCATACCACCACCACAACCTGCATACCACCGCATTCCAACGTGAATATGTATGTATCACGCATCATATCACGCATATGAGGGTTCTACGCTTTTACGGCGCGCAACTGCATGTGCGTAAGCAAATATACGTGAGCGCAGATGTACATCAGCACAAAAATACATATCTGCAAAGGTATGTAAGCGCAAATGTACGTAAGCGCAAAAGTACGTATCCGAAAAGGTGCGTACGCGCAAATGTACGTAAGCGCAAAAGTACGTAAGCGCAAATATATGCATGCGCAAAAGTACGTAAGCGCAAGTGTACGTATGGGTAGACGTACGTAAGCTCAAAATTACGCATGTGTAATTGTACTTCAGCGCAAATTCATTCTACGTAAGCGCAAATGAATTATACGTCAGCGCAAATGAATTGTACGTAAGCGCAAATGAATTGTACATAAGCGCAAATGAATTGTACGGAAGCGCAATTGAATTGTACGTAGGCGCAAATGAATCGTAGGTAAGCACATTTGCAATTCATTTATTTGCATTTACAAAGGTACATTACGTAAATGTACATTTGCATTTGCGATTACGTACATTTACGTTTGCTTACATTTGGTTAGGTGCTTATGTCATGCGTGCAATTACTCATACGCACATTTACCATGAGTACATTTGTTATATGTACTTTTGTACTCGGGCTTACGTACATTTGCCCTACTTACTTTCGTCCATTCGTACAATTGCTTACGTGCATTTGAAACACGTACATTTGAAACACGTACATTTGGTTACGTAAATTTTCTTGCGTACATCTGCTATACATACATACACTTGCATTTGGGTCACGTAAATCTGCATTTACATACCTTTGCTATGACGTACTTTTGCGTTGATGTACATGTGCTTTGGCATACATTTGCGCATATGTACATTTGCCCTAGCATACATCTGCGCATACGTACATTTACGCTGACGCACATTTGTGCGTTCGTATTTTTGCGCTTACTTACTTTTGCGCTTACGTACTTTTGCGATTATGTACAATTGCGCACAAGTACAGATGCGCATACACACCTTTGCGCATATGTACACTTGCTCTTGCGTACATCTGTCATACGTATATTTACCATATGTACTTTTGCGCTTTCGTACATCTGCGCTTACATGCATCTCACATACGTACATTTGGCCTTACGTACGTCTGTCCCAGAATCGTAAGGAGGCTGCACTTCGTCTGCAGCAACCAGCCCACCATTCCGCCCTGATAGCTGTTGTCTGCAGCAACTAGCCCACCATTCCGCTCTGATAGCTGTTGTCTGCAGCAACCAGCCCACCATTCCGCCCTGATAGCTGTTGTCTGCAGCAACCAGCCCACCATTCCGCTCTGATAGCTGTTGTCTGCAGCACCCAGCCCACCATTCCGCTCTGATAACTGTTGTCTGCAGCAACCAGCCCATCATTCCGCCCTGATAGCTGTTGTCTGCAGCAGCCAGCCCACCATTCCACTCTGATAGCTGTTGTCTGCAGCAGCCATCCCACCATTCCGCCATCACAGCTGTTGTCTGCAGCAACCAGCCCACTATTCCGCCCTGATAGCTGTTGTCTGCAGCAACTAGCCCACCATTCCGCCCTGATAGCTGTTGTCTACAGCAGCCAGCCCACCATTCCGCCCTGATAGCTGTTCTCTGCAGCAACCAGCCCACCATTCCGCCCTGATGGCTGTTGTCTGCAGCAACCAGCCCACCATTCCGGCCTGATAGCTGTTGTCTGCAGCAACCAGCCCACCATTCCGCTCTGATAGCTGTTGTCTGCAGTAACAAGCCCACCATTCTGCCCTGATAGCTGTTGTCTGCAGCAACCAGCCTACCATTCCGCTCTGATAGCTGTTCTCTGCAGCAACCAGCCCACCATTCCGCCCTGATAGCTGTTCTCTGCAGCAACCAGCCCACCATTCCGCCCTGATGGCTGTTGTCTGCAGCAACCAGCCCACCATTCCGCCCTGATAGCTGTTGTCTGCAGCAACCAGCCTACCATTCCGCTCTGATAGCTGTTCTCTGCAGCAACCAGCCCACCATTCCGCCCTGATAGCTGTTCTCTGCAGCAACCAGCCCACCATTCCGCCCTGATGGCTGTTGTCTGCAGCAACCAGCCCACCATTCCGCCCTGATAGCTGTCCGTAGCCGTCCTGAAGTACAGGAGCTCCTCAGAGCTTCAGTCATGCGAACTCCGGTCAACTTGCTCCGCTCGACCGTCGGTGTAGCCCAGCAGCAGCATGTGCACTCGACTGTCCTTCGGTGGTGGTCTCCCTAATTCAGTATCCATGTTATTAAAGTTACACAGTAAGACATGTACTCATGACTTACTCATCAGTAGGTCATGAGTGCATGACAAATGTACTCATGTGACATTGGTGGCCGCGATCTTGTCTCGAGCATCGTCATAATCGTCGTCATCACCAGCATCATCGACGGGGAACATGGCGACAGTGCAGTACAAGACGAGCTCGAAATCGGCTCTCATGTCAGACCATGAGAGCCGATGTGTGCTCGCTGGTGAGCCAAAAAGGTGCAGTTTCGATGATCGACTGCATCTCTGCATCAATAATCTCTTGTATTACATAGCATAGTTACGCAGCCGGCGAACAAAGCCTGGGTGGCGGGTTCATAACGCTTAGCCACATGCTGCGATTTGAGAAACCGAACGTTCTTCCCATTTTCGAACGGAGCCGGCGTGCCGTTCAGAGGAGTGCCACTGGGTAGATGTATGCATATACCACCACCGAACGGTACCGTTTTGAGGGCCGAAACCAGCGCTGCTCACGGCACGAGTGACGTACCTGTCATTGTCGCTCCGACATTGCCGCCCGGACAGTGCCGCCCCTATAGTGCTACCATCAGTGCCCCTCGGACAGTGACGTACCCATCAGTGCCGCTTCGACAGTGCCACATCCAATAGTGTCGCTCCGACAGTACCACATCCATCAGTGCCGCTCCTACAGTGTCGCTCCGGCAGTGACACTCCGACAGTGTCGCTCCGGCAGTGACACTCCGACAGTGCCTCTCCAACAGTGACGCTCAGACAGTACCACATCCATCAGTGACCACAGTGCCGCTCCGACAGTGCCGCTCCGGCAGTGCCGCTCCGACAGTGTCGCTCCATCAGTGACGCTCCGACAGTGACGCCCCCACAGTGCCGCTCCGACAGTGTCGCTCCGGCAGTGACGCTCAGACAGTGCCGCTCCGGCAGTGCCGCTCCGACAGTGTCGCTCCATCAGTGACGCTCCGACAGTGACGCCCCCACAGTGCCGCTCCGACAGTGTCGCTCCGGCAGTGCCGCTCCGACAGTGTCGCTCCATCAGTGACGCTCCGACAGTGTCGCTCCATCAGTGACGCTCCGACAGTGACGCCCCCACAGTGCCGTTCCGACAGTGACGCTCCGACAGTGCCGCTCCGACAGTGCCGCTCCGACAGTGCCGCTCCGACAGTGCCGCTCCGGCAGTGCCGCTCCGACAGTGTCGCTCCATCAGTGACGCTCCGACAGTGACGCCCCCACAGTGCCGCTCCGACAGTGTCGCTCCGGCAGTGCCGCTCCGACAGTGTCGCTCCATCAGTGACGCTCCGACAGTGTCGCTCCATCAGTGACGCTCCGACAGTGACGCCCCCACAGTGCCGTTCCGACAGTGACGCTCCGACAGTGCCGCTCCGACAGTGAGCATTACTGCTCTGCGCTCGGGTCAGTTTTCCAATCGACGTCTCCAGCCGAGACGGTTCGGCAGCGGCGTCTTCTGCGGCGAAATTGGTGCGGTCGGGGGCGTCGTCGTAAGCAGGCGGCCATTGGCGCCGGCACTTGAACACCACGCCAATTGGCCGACCCGTCTGCAGCGGGCCGGCGCCGGCCGGCCGGCCGCAATTTCGGCGCGGGAATTTCATAACGGCACGGCGGCGCGGACGTGCGTCGATTTCGTCGCGTCGGCGGGGCGGCAGCGGCGGCGGCGGCAGTGCCGGACCGGCCGCCGCGGGCGACGATCGGTCGGGTCGGCGGTCGTCCGGTGACCAAATCAGGGAGTGTCGCCGAGGTCGTGACAGGCCGGATACTTCAGGTCTGACCGGTGATTGGACGGTCGCGACTGTCACCAGGTCACCGGAGGCCACCGGCGGCAGCAGCACTGCATCAGGTCACGTGGTGTGGTCGTCCCCAGACCCCCGGAGGTCACCAGTGGCGGCAGCACTGCATAAGGTCACGTGGTGTGGTCGTCCCCAGACCACCGGAGGTCACCAGTGGCGGCAGCACTGCATCAGGTCACGTGACCGGTCCTGCGTACTGGCTGAATACCCACAGTCAGGAGTACAGTGAACACAAGATCGCTACTCAGCAGCCCAGTCATAATGCACGGTACGTTACTTCAGTGATGTAGAGTTTGTGAAAATGAAGGTGTAGCAACTATGTCCTGATTAAACTATCTTGTCATTTATTTAGTTTGCACCGAAATTGAGAGCCGTCAATTTCACTATGATGGGACAGTAATTCACGGCCTTTTATAAATGTTCGGAACATTCCAGGCGTCAACAGTCACAGTGAACGGCAGGAACCTACCAAATCAGACCATGGAAAGTAGATACAAAAAAACGGGCTACATGTGAACATGGTAGTATATCTAGGAGTATATATATATGTTTGTGTGTGTGTGTGTGTGCGCGTATATATATATATATAGGATTAAGTAAATGTTAGTGAAACACAGAATTCAAAATATAAGCGTTCACTTTATTGTACCAACATTTCGGCAAGCACTTCCATCAAGGTGATGCTATTCAGATCAGAGCGTACATTTGTAATCCACTCGTCGTAGGTGGGGTGGGGGGGGGGGCATTTTACACCCCCTTAGGTTTTCCCACTGACGGATCTAGCCCACCGGTTTGGGGGGGGGGCAACTTTCGGTTTATGGCGTCAGCCTTCCCCTCCCCCTACCGGGAGGAGGGGAGGGGGAGGCTTACCAAACAATTATAACAAAATACCTTTAAAATTGGAGATTATTTCACCCGGAGCGCTATTTTTTAACCTCAGCAAAGGTTACTGCATTTTAATTCAGTTTACTTTTGTTGGTTTTGGGGGGCCAAAAGACACTATGGCCCCCCCTTTGAAGCGCTTGGGGGGCCATGGCCGGAATGCCCCTGGATCCGCCAGTGGGTTTTCCATGGATAGTGAAAAAATGCGCCCGGCAGCGCGACGAAATTGGGCACACCTTTTTTCACATCAGTTTGACGTGTTGTGTGAAGATTTTTAGGTCAGGTCATCTACGGTCACCGAGCTAGTCAAGGTCCAGTAAGATCACCTACAACAAAGTCAACCCATGATCATGCTCTAACCGACGAAGATATTTGAGTGAAACTTTCAGTGTCAGCTTATCTTTAGGGATGCAACAAAACGGACCAGATGGATTTTTCTTCTTTTAATTTCTGATGACATGTATATTGCATTTAACCATTACGGTTAAAATCGAAGATTCTGGCTAAAGTACTCACTTTTATGAGGCTAAGTTGACATGAAACAACGTTTTCCGGTACGCTATACGAATTTAAAAAAAAACATATAGAAAATTAAAAATCCAAATTTGTAAAATTTCCACAAAATAACAGGTTGATTTTTGGGTGGGTAAACATTTTGTGGCCATGGTCGATTTCGCCTTCCTTTTCTGATTCAAAACATTCTTTTATTTTAGCATTTACCCTAAAAGAACTCCTCAGAGCCAAAAACATGGCGTCAGTCGTGATCCCATAGACCCCTGTAGTGACGTCACTTCCTGAGGGGATGGAATTTTTGGGATGGTCTCGGGCTCTACTCGTTGAGCGCTTTCCGGTAACACCACTTGCGTTTCAGTGCAACGCTTAATTTGGAGATTAGATGGGGAGGGAATAAAAGCCCCCTTTCCCCAGGAGTCGGGACGTCAGGATCTGACCGGAAAGACCGCACGGGTTAAGGCACGAAATTGGAGCGTGAATGCTCGAAAAATCCGCCGCCAGCAACAGATGCACGACATAAAAGTGAACACTACAGACATGACATGCAAGGGCGATCAGTATACAATATCCATCAACCAATGTCCCTCGCTAACATCGGAATGTGTGTGCGTGGGCATGTCAGTGTGTGCGTGTATGTGTGTGTGTGTGTGTGTGCATGTGCGTGCATATGTGTGTATGTATATATATATATATATATATATATATATATATATATATGTGTGTGTGTGTGTGTGTGTGTGTGTATGTGTGCATGCACATGCGTTTATGTTTGAGCGCGTCCGAGCGTTTGCTTGTGGGTGTATGTGTGGGTGGGGGGGGGCGGGGGCTCGCGTGTGGGTCAGTCGGGATTTCGGTGGTGGGTGCCTGCTTCTTCTCATCGTATATGCCTTGGTGTGTGCTGCTTTAAAGAACCCTGAGGCTATGTTTGTTGTATCTTCAGTTGCAATATATGCTGCCTCCCTTGTCCGCCACTGTGGTTTATTGAGGCCGTCGTGTATGACGGCCGCGTCCTGTCCTATCTTGGCAGGTGGCCTGCCTTCTCCGTATGGATCACAATGGCACTTGCGGTTCAATGGTTCTGTGAGTAACTTTTATGTTACTTGACACCGGTTAGTAGACACCTGCCCGTCTCCACGAAATATGTTTTTTTGGGTTGATTCCACCTTCGAGCGCTCAGAATTTGCTCGCCGGACTTCCTAGTGGCTGAGTTTGCATCCATTATATCCTTATTTCGTAAATTAATGTTCCCATTATATATCTTACGAGATTTGAAGCGAAAAACAATGCAATTTGTTTTCAGCACTATCAGCAAGGTGTCAACAAACGGATCCGAAACGGTCTTTCATAGTCCCTAGCACTCCTATGAATGAAGAGGTGGCCAGGTTCGGTAGGTCCCTGTGTCTGTAATCACCATAACAGGAAAGAAGACTGGGGACTTGATTAAGCGACGAACCAAAACCAGAGGAATATAATTCGAATGGAAGCGTCATTTGTGGCGTGATCATAAATGCGAAGCTGTTCTGGAGTCACAAAGAACAGGTGCATCTTTTCGGAAACTGAAATAAGTCAAACGAACTCCCAAAGGCTTCCTGGTAGCCGTTCCAGTCAAGCATCTGACTGATATTAAACACAGGTGTGGCTCGTCTGACTGGTGCTGGACCCAGGTGTCGCTCGTCTGACTTGTGCTAGACCCAGATGGGACTCGTCTGACTGGTGCTAGATCCAGGTGGAACTCGTCTGACAGTCCAGTCATGAGCTCGGAGCCCTGTTTCACCAGTATTCCCGCGTAAAATCATGAGCTCGGAGCCCTGTTTCGCCAGGTATTCCCATGTACGGTCATGAGCTCGGAGCCCTGTATTCGCCAGGTATTCCCATGTACGGTCATGAGCTCGGAGCCCTGTGTTCGCCAGGTATTCCCATGTACAGTCATGAGCTCGGAGCCCTGTGTTCGCCAGGTATTCTCATGTACAGTCATGAGCTCGGAGCCCTGTGTTCGCCAGGTATTCCCACGTACGGTCATGAGCTCGGAGCCCTGTGTTCGCCAGGTATTCCCATGTACAGTCATGAGCTCGGAGCCCTGTGTCCGCCAGGTATTCCCACGTACGGTCATGAGCTCGGAGCCCTGTGTTCGCCAGGTATTCCCACGTACGGTCATGAGCTCGGAGCCGTGTGTTCGCCAGGTATTGCTATGTACGGTCATAAGCTCGGAGCCCTGTGTTCGCCAGGTATTCCCATGTACAGCCATGAGCTCGGAGCCCTGTGTTCGCCAGGTATTCCCACGTACGGTCATGAGCTCGGAGCCCTGTGTTCGCCAGGTATTCCCATGTACAGTCATGAGCTCGGAGCCCTGTGTTCGCCAGGTATTCCCATGTACAGCGGCGCGGACTCGATGCCTGCCATTCCGTCGTGGCAGCTGGCCGGCGGCGGTCTGGCTGCCACAGCTGGCAGCACTCTCAACTCGGGACTAGGTGAGCAGAGGCCCCCAGCTGGCAGCACTCTCAACTAGGGACTAGGTGAGCAGAGGCCCCCAGCTGGCAGCACTCTCAACTAGGGACTAGGTGAGCAGAGGTCCCCAGCTGGCAGCACTCTCAACTAGGGACTAGGTGAGCAGAGGTCCCCAGCTGGCAGCACTCTCAACTAGGGACTAGGTGAGCAGAGGTCCCCAGCTGGCAGCACTCTCAACTAGGGACTAGGTGAGCAGAGGTCCCCAGCTGGCAGCACTCTCAACTAGGGACTAGGTGAGCAGAGGTCCCCAGCTGGCAGCACTCTCAACTAGGGACTAGGTGAGCAGAGGTCCCCAGCTGGCAGCACTCTCAACTAGGGACCAGGTGAGCAGAGGCCCCCAGCTCACCGCCCAGCAACATCAGTGGAAGGATTGAAGCTTACCTGAAAGCCAGGTAACACTGGTAATGAATTTCACGTGTGAACCAGATAGCTAGAGGATTAGGGTTCACGTATGGACCAAATAGCAACGAGAATGAGGTTTACTTATGAACCAGGTGGCAGAGGGAAGGAGGCTCACCTATATACCACAGCATAGAGGGAGTAATGCTACATTGTGGACCAAATCACAAAGGGAATGATCGACTATCAGCTATCGTGTATAATCACCTATCGACCAGATGACAGAATTACACTGGCAGACAGACAATCAGAAAGGAACACTATAGGCCACGGATTTCCCCTGCAGCTGAATTGTACGTAGGTACTTATGATGCACCAAAGAGCAAGTAGGGATAAATTGCCCAACATGTAAACCACGAAGCAGTCAGTCATTCAATTTCTAGTTGGTACATGTAGCTTTGATTTCTGTAGAAATTAATGACGCCATAGGGTGAAAATGTGCAGAAGATTATTCATATATTTTACATTAAGTGTGTTCCATGATTTAAAGCAGACATCTTTGACTTATCACACCCATAGCACTATATTATGTTTATTCAAACATTTCAAAAGAAGACAAGTTGTTTTTTTCCAATAAAACTGAGCACTGACAAAATTGGTCTGTTGGTTATTCCTGATATCATTCTTTCTCTCCCTTTAATATACCAAGTTATACTGGAAGTGTAAACAATGGTAGTTCATAAATAATTATTTCAGTGCAGCCGCGAGAGGAGCTTTGGATGGAAGTACTGGGAGAGTGGAGAGCTGATTATCAGTGACCACAAACTTAGGGGCACCCTTTAGGAAATATGCAAAAATCTGAAATCAGTCGTTGCGAATACGAACTTTGGAGGAACTCTGGTTTCTAAAAGAGATTGAGACACCATACGTGAAGTTCCCTATCTGTTCGGGAACTCGAACCCCTCAATATGCCCCCTCGCTCTCGAGCCCCGAACCCCCAATAATGCTATATTTTAAGTGGGACTGAAATGTTTTAAAGGAACCCACTGAGTTCTTCAATATCGTTTTTCGGGAAAGAGCTGTTGCATTGTAGGAAGCTCACCTCCATCGGTGTCAGTGCGGCTGTCGCGATTTATGCAAATTCATCATAAACCGTACATGCCCTGGGGGCCCGCAAAAACTTGGTAAAGGCCGGGAGACGTTCGAAAGGGCCAGTAGACGTTGGCAAGGGCCTTTATATGTTTACAAGGGCCTTTAGATGCTTGGAAAGGCATTGAGCTGTTTGTAAGAGCCTTTAGATGTTTGCAAGGGCCTTGAGATGTTTGTAAGGGCCTTGATATGTTTGCAAGGGTCTTGAGACGTTTGCAAGAGCCTTTAGATGTTATTAAGGGTCTTTGGATGTATGTAAGGGCCTTATGTGTTTGTAAGAGCCCTTAGATGTTTGCAAGGGCCTTGAGATGTTTGTAAGGGCCTTGATATGTTTGTAAGGGTCTTGAGACGTTTGCAAGGGCCTTTAGATGTTATTAAGGGTCTTTGGATGTATGTAAGGGCCTTATGTGTTTGTAAGGGCCTTTAAATGTTTGTAAGGGCCTTTGGATGTTTGTAAGGGAAGACAGTTCGACCAAACATTTTCATATTTTACACCCACTAAATTTGTATTTGGACAAAAATTGGTGTACAGGGTAGTCTTGTACCCTGAATATATCTGAGCAAGTTTTACCTCGATCCGACCAACGGTTTCGGAGTTATATCCTACGGCAGAATTTTGGGATCCCACAACAAGGGTACCTTTGGCGATAGATATCTCATCGATAATGAAGAGAAAGTTTGACATATTATGCATGTTTGAGAATAAAAATGAGTAAAGAAAACACATACATGATAAAATATCAACATTGATCACGTTTGACCTCGTGACTCCATGACCTCGTGACCTTGTCAACTTCTGTGACCCCTAGCCCATTGAAATTGATAAATTTGATGACAGAAATACAAACGGGCATGATTTGTCTGCCACATGAAAATAATTAATTTTCCTTCTAAATGTCCCATAAACGCGTCGGTTTTCCATGGGTTCTATGATTTTCCGATTTTCGGAACGGACGGATTTCGAGTAAGTTGTCTCCCATTTGAAAACTATGGGGGATTGAACAGTGAGATAAAGAAGTGGGATATAAAAACGTTTGCTTAACCAAAAACAGATTTAAAACTTAATGATGTAAGTCTTATAGTTTGGCTTAATAAACTTCACAAAGTTCAAGGTCACCCATTACCGATAGGTTGGTCATTGGAGTTTATTGGCATATCGACTGTGTCGGTCATGCAGCTCCCATATCGTCAATCAAACAATGGCATATGCACGAAGGTCAGTCGACGAGACAACTGCATGTGAAGGGGTCGATGTACGTATGACATAATTCCGTGCTACTATCCTCATTTTGTGAGGTGCAAAAGCGAGTTAATGAGGGGCATAAGTCACACAAAAAAACTATATGTCTGATAGGAAGCGGAAGAGACGTCCCGATTGAACAATTGATGACTCGTCCCCTAATACTTCCCTAAGGGAGAGAGATGTATGTCAAAAGTAGGTAAAAGATGCGGTAAAAAGGCAAAAAAGTAAAGAAGTAGGGAAAAGGTACGGTTCAAAGGTACGGCCTTCGCTAATGGGTAAGTCGGCTGCAGGCAATCAGTACGTGCGGCACTGACAGTGCAGCATGGTACTTGGACACAGCGGACTGCCACCGCCGGTCAGAAGGCATTACCGATAGGTCATCCATAGGCTTATCTACGTGTGACGACGTAATTCTACTTCGGAATATTTGGCGGTCTGGTAATGGAAACATCTGATCATGCTGGCCCCACAACCAGAAGTACAATTATGCCTTCATTCTACCTGTAGGAATTATTTGCATGCTCACCATAGTGTTGCAGCTGATTTCCATGTAGTGATGTAATTTTACTTCAGAACATCTGCTGGTTACTTATAACACGTAATGAATGCCATCAAACATGACAACGATGCAGTCTGACCATGTTCGACCATGCTAACATCACAACAAGAAGTACAATTATGCTTTATTTCCACCTGCAGATCATCATTTATATGGACTTGCAGTCGAACACCTATTGCAAGCCACTCTTTGTTGTCACAGTGCACGTAGGCTGTGCCCGGAAACATCATTTTCACAACCTTCACGCGACTTCATTATTCACGTTTTTGGGACAGTTCGAATATGGGACACTGTGCCCGAAATATACATTGTGTGTATATATATATATATACTTTTCGGGAGCCCGAAACAGTATAGGGACCCTCCGAAACACAGAGTGTCTCATAAAATAGCGAGAGGGCTCTACAATATGCACCGGGGCCTTAAATAAACACAACGGGAGTCCATCAAAACGCGTCGGGGCCCTTAGAGCATACCAAGAAAGCAAAGACTGCATGAGGGTCTCAGAAGCAGTGGGAGCTCGCAAAAAGCGACATGGTCCTAGCAAAAATCAAAACAAAACGCACATGGGTACACCATAAACACATTCAGGCATTGCAAGTGAATATGTCCCTCAAGGGTATATTGGGTCCACAAAAGCGGCAAAGCCCTAAGAAGAGTTGGACTTTCAAAAGTGTACCAGAGTCTTAAAAATATACTGGGGCCCCAGAACATATCAGGAGACGAGCAAAGATCGCAGCGGACCCTGCGAATACACCGAACCGGCGCCTCCACTCGGTAACCAATCTGGAAGCATATTTACCCCCCCAAAAAAGATGAGGTACCTCAATTCTCAGAAGGGCATTCAGGTTTCTATTCCACCAGAAAATGCGACCAATAAAAAATATGCTTCGACTTGAGTACATGGAATGTTCCTAGCACCCCAACATTCCGACTTATTCCATGACATCAAATATGGCACAAGACCATCATATGTCAGCAATTAGCAAAACGTAATGAGTCTAGCAGAAACCGCGGACACGGCAGAAACCAGGGGACCTCTCCAGATTTTAGGACGAGAATCTGGAGAGATCTCCAGCACTTGTAAGAGCCAGGGCTGGGGAAGTCCGACTATTTCCCTGTCTAGCCCTCCAAAAAGCAATGCTCCTCGGATTCCGGCCACTAGGTTAATATGTCTTGGAAATGGAGTAATATTTAGAAACTTAAAATAAAACCACGAATCTACTAGAGCCCAATGTCCTCTTACTTAGGTCAGTCGACTTGGCGACTGGTCAAATGTGCACCAGTTTTAGTTTGGTACGAAGCAAGCTGATTTCCGATGAATGATGAACTTCCGTTTAAAATTTCAAAATTCAAAGCAAATTCGTTTGTCCCCCTGACACAAATCCTAGGCACGCCACTGCATCTTGGAAGCATAGGATCCAAGTCATTCCATTTATGTGGGCGTTAGCGAACGCGTGATTGCTTGCTGAGACAGCTTTGTAAGCGGAAGCTGATGCCAGACGTAGCGATTAGGCATGCGTCCGATAATGCACCGTTATTGTTGCTTCACGTTTCATTACACACCCATATGCATATTGCATATTCTTTCTGAAAACATCAGCCGCTACTGTAACTAAGACAGCAAATGGTGGTCAGCTGCAATTGACGATGTCTCAGCGTGAAGACGATGCATTCCTAGACGGCAGACCACTAACGTCATGGCTTTGTGCGCAGGATCTCTACTGCAGTCGGAGTTCTCCATCCCCGACCCGCAGTTAGCGAACTACCAACACGGCAGACTGCTGGCGAACAACAACCAACTGGACTGGTCAGCTATTCCGCTTATTATTCACCTATTTGCCACTTCTCTCTTCTTCTCTTACCCTACCGCCTGTTTCTACCCCTCGCGCTCTCTCTCTCTCTCTCTCTCTCTGTCTCTGTCTCTGTCTCTGTCTCTGTCTCTGTCTCTGTCTCTGTCTCTGTCTCTGTCTCTGTCTCTGTCTCTGTCTCTGTCTCTCTCTCTCTCTCTTTCTCCCTCTCTTTCTCTCTCTTTCTCTCTCTCTCTCTCTCTCTCTCCCTCTCTCTCTCTCTTTTATTATCTTTATCTCTCTCTCTCTCTCCTCTCTATCTCGCCCCCTATCTCACTCCCTTTCTCTCTTCCTCTCTTTCTATCTTTCTCTCTTTCTCTATTTCTGTCTCTCTCTCTATATCTCTCTTTCTCTTCCTGTCCTTTCTCTCCATTCCTGTCCTTCTCTCTCATCATGTTGTTTCTGTGTCTATGTGTCTCGCTATGTCCCTTTGCTACTCTCCCTTGCTCTTTCTTACTCGTCTCTTTCTGTTTGTCTGTGTTGTTCTGCTCCTGTTTCCATCTCCTGTTGGTGTAGCGTGCCATCCGGGATACACACCGCTGATGGCCCACACCCGGCAACGTCACGGGAATACAGCGACGGGAGAGGGTGGCTGTGCCGCTGACACCAATGAAGTGATTGGGAGGGCTCCAGCGCGCACTGGACATGCGCTAGCGACAACTGTGTGGATTTCCCGGGGGAAGGGAACCGCATGGGGTCCCGAGCGCTGCCAGCCGGCTAACGCCTCTGTGCTGTTTGACTTCAGCATGCTCACGACTCTGGCATGTGGTGTGAGTGCTGGCTACGTCGGTGTAGGTGGCATGTCAGCGGGTTTACGTCTGTGGCATTAGGGTTGGCATATATGCATGACACTAACTGAATTCACGTGCCTGCCCCTGGTTCCGCCAAGCTTCTGAATTTGAGGGAATTGGATAACAATTGTCATAATGCCGGAAAACTACCTACGTTCAGGTGATGTTCCCTTGTCATTGCCAATGCTCTCTGTGTGTCCCCACGGGTGCTCATAGACCCCTCAGATACTCTTGCAGTCCCTTCAGATAATGGCATCATGACCTCTTGAGATTGATTCGAATGCTTTGGGGATTTATTGCCATCCGTATGTGAACGCCCTATTTGGACCTCCTCTGGGGGTACCACTGTGACTCCCTCAGGTTCCATTTTCACTGATCTGAATTAAATGATTAAACTTTCGGTCGCACTCAGGGCTCTTTTGGACAACTTCTGCTCCTTTTGAGTGGATTTATATACTTTGTATACTGCGGGCATGTTTATAACCATGAGCATAAATAATTAGAAACATTGGTGGTATTGTAAACAAAATGTAACTTGGGGATCACCCCTTTCACCTGATCTTGCACCACGCCGATGTGTCACCCCAAACGGCTCTCAAGTGTCATTTTTCTGGCAGATAAATCATTGGTCGTGTCGCAAATTTTAAGTTGGCAATAATGAAATCTTTTCAGACGTGACTAAATTATCGTCGTTCATGGAATTTGATCGAATAGAACGACAGATGGAAATTATTTTGGACGGCTATGCCAATGGCCTGAGAACGAAATCTGGCGTTTCCATTTGCCCCAGACTAAAGCTAAATGTTAGCAGTTTTAAGCTGCGAACTTTCGCCAAATCAGTTCTTGCCGCGCAATCAGTGGCCAACCGCGCAAACTTGCGCGACGTTGTCTAAGCCATGACCAACGTGCGCTAAACACTGGCCATGTCTAAGCGTGAATGCGCCGGGTGCCACGTTACTGTTGTGTCATTCTACCTTCACTTGTTCCTATTATTGTTTGATGCAAATATCAGCGTGGTAAATATAAAAGCTTTGAAATTTGAAGCGTTGGAATATTTCACTCTTTCGACAACGAATATATCCCAAAGTTTATTCATTGGGGTGAAATCATTGCACATTGATTAAGCATGCTGCATAAGGAGGTATCCGATTTCAATCCTGCCGCACTAGGTCACAGGTTCCAAATGGGTGTCAAGTGCAATCCAAATGGGAGCTGAGATCTCGGTCGTTGAGTCTCTTATTTTAATCATCGAAACGTGAAGTGGTGGTGCTCAGTCGTGATTTCGGACATCAGACACACGAGCAAGCGCCGTTGTCTGTTCATAAGCCAGGAAATGGGTGACCTTGGTGAATAAGAGGGTGGATGCACGTGTATATCGTGGTTTGTAATGTGAAGCAAGACTATCCAATGTATATCTGTTATTCACATGTGCTACAAGCATCTGCTATGCTAGCAGATTTGCAAGTTTCACGTGCCAAGATGAAGGGGAGAGACAGGAATGCTAAGGCCGCTCAGGCCGCCCGCATCAAAAATACATAGCTCGGAAATTAGTGGGCCGAATTGAATGAGGAAAACGGCATTCAACAGCTCTTGAACATGCGATATTGTAAAAACTGCAGTGATAGTACCAATAATATATTCCTTATTTAATGGACATGCACGTAGGTACATATAATTCCGCACCATGCATGTGCCAAACATAAAATGCATTCGAACAGCAAGTGACAAAAAGGTGTGACAGTTCACGTGTGAGACATTTACGTGCGGTCTGAGTTGCTTGCAAAAACCACCCAAACGAGAACAGCAATGCCATGCCTCTCACAGACATACTTGTCCCACTGGCAGCATGCAGCACTTCTTTGGCAGCCGGATTTTGCGGCGCTTGTAGTCGGGCTGGTAAATCAGCTCCGTTACGCAGGTCGCGCAGCGACCCCTCGAGCCGCCACTGCCACTGCTGACGCCACTAACACCACTGACACCACTGACACCACCACTACTGACACCACTGACACCACTGACACCACTGACACCACCGCCGCACCGCACCGCAAGGCCGTCCTGCGGAGCCGACCAGCCCTGCCGCCGCGGCCAGGCTGGTCTTTGATGACCTCTACAGGCAAAAGCAGGGATTGGCGATGGAAATCCTCCACCACACCAGCTATTATTTTCTTTTATAGGCTGCAACAAAATGCTTTGCACAACATCACAGAAAAGCCCAAGTTCATACTGAGATATATTGATGACTACGCAGGGCAATGGATACACCGATAGCAGGCCCTGGTAGTTTTCCCAGAAAACCTCAACTCACAACACCCGATGATGAAGTTCACTGTGTAGCACTCAGGAGGTAGCGTCGGAGTTCCCTTCCTGGGTAATTTGGCGACCGTTAAAAAGGCTAACTACTGCACTAAATTAGATTCATAGCTTTACATCTAGACAACTAACTATGGCATTGTCTTCCATTATACCTCCGCACATCGTACTTTCACCAAACATAACATAGCTAGTAACAGTTTTCACAAGGCCATCAACAACTCTTCCAGTTTAGATAAAGAAAAAGCGAACATCGACAATCTGGGCTTTGCTTCTGGATAACGGCTACCATATAAAACTGTAATAAAAGCTCTTGCGGAAGTGTAAGCAAGTCTCAGTTTTCCTCGCAGGGATAGTCTGGTATTAGCCCTGCTTCGCGATAATTGGTTCCAGATCCAGTAGCTTCTCAAATTCGGCAGCGTCTCCAAAAGTACCAGCCCTAAATGTTCTTATATTGATCGGGCTGATGATCAACCAACACGGCAAATACTTGAGCAACAGTTTCAACAGTTTCTCCAATCCATCAGTGAAACCAAATGTTCCAGCGTCCACATCTTATCACAGGCTACATCTTACTGGCCGCGACAACCCAACTTCGTCTCACCTCTCCGGCTGACCAGTCTCGAGTGACCCCTCCGGCTCCACTGCGACGACTGACTGGCCAGGGGCCGTCGGGAGCGTGAGACGGGTACAGGTCGTTCATGGGGGACAGGGCAACGCCACGGCCTGCCGATATCACCCATTGCACCGCACCGAGAAGGGAGGGTCCGGTCATCGCACTCCAGACCAGTCCTATGCTCTACATGTACTGCATGATACAATGGTGACACGGGTGTCACAATGATGACACCCGACTGTGTCATGTCTCAATGACGCAGCCTCGGCCGGTCCGCCGACGGCGCGCCGTGTGGGAACGGATGGCCGACGGCGCGCCGTGTGGGAACGGATGGCCGACGGCGCGCCGTGTGGGAACGGATGGCCGACGGCGCGCCGTGTGGGAACGGATGGCCGACGGCGCGCCATGTGGGAACGGATGGCCGTCGGCGCGCCGTGTGGGAACGGATGGCCGACAGCGCACCATGTGGGAACGGATGGCCGACGGCGCACCGTGTGGGAACGGATGGCCGACGGCGCGCCGTGTGGGAACGGATGGCCGACGGCGCGCCGTGTGGGAACGGATGGCCGACGGCGCGCCGTGTGGGAACGGATGGCCGACGGCGCGCCGTGTGGGAACGGATGGCCGTCGGCGCGCCGTGTGGGAACGGATGGCCGACGGCGCGCCGTGTGGGAACGGATGGCCAACGGCGCGCCGTGTGGGAACGGATGGCCGTCGGCGCGCCGTGTGGGAACGGATGGCCGACGGCGCGCCGTGTGGGAACGGATGGCCAACGGCGCGCCGTGTGGGAACGGATGGCCGTCGGCGCGCCGTGTGGGAACGGATGGCCGACGGCGCGCCGTGTGGGAACGGATGGCCGTCGGCGCGCCGTGTGGGAACGGATGGCCGACGGCGCGCCATGTGGGAACGGATGGCCGACGGCGCGCCGTGTGGGAACGGATGGCCGTCGGCGCGCCGTGTGGGAACGGATGGCCGACGGCGCGCCATGTGGGAACGGATGCTGACCTAATCACATGTCGTCACTGCGGTCCGTGACGTCCAAAAATGCTGTCAGCGCCGGCTCAACGGCGACGGCCTGCGCTTGGAGAGTTCATGCCCAGCCTCGATGAGTCTGTACACATTGGAGCCAAGTGCATTCAAAAGAGGGGGTCCGAAACTGACTTCGTTACAGAGGTAAAACAAACAAAACTACCAGAGCATCAGGTTTTCCAGACATCGGCACACATGCCATCCTGACATCCATGACAAGGAGATGGTTTTCTAGCTCTGTGATACATTGCCAAAAACATACTTTGCAATGTAAAGGAAATAGGGAGGAAGTCTGGTTTAAAGGTGGAATTAGCTTGGAAATAAACAACAGAAAATTTCGTTCTTCTTTCATCAGTAACTAAACCTGTAGGTCCGGTATCATCGGAGACAGCATACCAAGAAAATGTAGTATGTAATATTGCTTGCAAGCTGTCTCAAGCCACATACATCTTGGAACCCAAACGTCCAGTCTGACTGAGATTCAATGAACACGTTCAGTATTTGGACGCACGGTTCAAAATCATTGGACGTTTATTTTCATTTTCTCAACAACGTCATAAAGTTAATTAAGTGTTAAGGCTTAATAAGAGTCACAGGGGCCATCTGTGTTAAGCCTATCTAGAAAAAGATACGAGAAAAGTACATGCTCACACCCCCAATCAATCCATTATCTCAAGTTCCAAGGGAACTATATATCCCAGTCTATCTAGCACCATTCACCTGATATTGCATAACATACTCCTCAACAATTCCAAACTCATCCAATCATGCCCCATTGTGCTACCATAGCCAATCTCGTCAGTATGACATACCCGAAGGTCGATGCTGAATTCACTGCTAGGTACACCATATATAGCATAATATAATACTTGCAGTATAATGTGCCCTATTTTGCCCCATATAATGCAGTATAATGTGCTTGTATGCTACTCCATTTATCAGCATGATGAACTTGGACCCTTATGATAAGACATAAGGGTCCAAGTTCCAACAATAAAACAAAGACCAACATGCCCCACACTCATCAATGTCTTTCTACCTTACCTATCCAGCCTTATTCACTTGATATCATGTAGCAAATATGACTTGAATGCCCTACCAATAATTTTGCAGACCCCGTCCATACCTGCTTGAATGAGCCTATACAGTGCACACCTACTTAGCATAAATATCACGCCATCCACCACTACTTAGAACTCAAAAACAAGATTTTGCAACCTAAAAACGTTGTCCACCCTATTGGTAAATGTATTCAATGAGGGACTCCCGACGACATCAACAGGCAGACTATTCCACTGATCAACAATCCTTTGACTGAAGACCTGTTGTCGCTAAACTGTCCTACTGCTTGATGTGTCTAACCTGAATTGATAAATCCTATGTGATAGTCTAAATAGAAGGATATCATTCAGATTGACCTGATCTAACCCTTTAATAATTTAATACATTTCAATCATATCACCCCTTAATCTCCTATACTTGAGTAAGTACATATCTAATGTCATAAGTTTTCCCCATATTATAAGTTACCTAGTCCACTGATGAGTCTAGTGGCTTTGCGCTGCACTCTTTCTGGCACATCTATATCTTTTTCTAAGTAGGGGCTACATGCCTGCACGTAATATTCTAATTGGGGTCGCACATAGGCCAAGTCCATCATTTTCATCACTTCTTTGCTCTTATACCTCACACTCCTATTAATGACTCCCAGCATTCTGATTGCCCTGCTCCTAGCTGAGACACATTGTTTTTTTTCTGCTTTAAGATCATTTGAAACTAACACACCTAATCTCTTTCCTCTTCAATAACATCCAGTTTCCTACCCCACGTTGTACACCTGAAAGTCTCATCTCCGGACACAAGATGCATAACCTTACATTTTTCATAGCTAAAAGACATCTGTCATTGATCAGCCCACTTTTTAGGTCCTCCAAGCCTTGTTGAATATCACTAGATTGCTCAATACCGTTAGCCATCCCTACCAATTTGAAGTCATCAGCAAATTTGAACACCCTATTCCTCAGCCCTACCTTAATGTTATTTACAAAGATGATACAGAGCAGTGGCCCTAGAACAGAGCCATGTGGTGCTTGCTTCAAACCATGCTTCAATCCAACCTAGAACCTAACCATCAATCCCATGCTGTTCTAGTTGCTGAATTAGACGCCCATGTGGAACTTTATCAAAAGCTTTGCTAAAGTCCACGTATGCTGCATCCATCCTGCTTTGATTGTCTACTTCTTGAGTTACATATTCCATAAACTCCAATAGGTTAGCTAAACAAGATCTTCGAGATTTAATCCATGTTGGGCATCCCTTAGAAGGTTGTGCCTATCTAGATGGGTCTGAATATTCTGCTTGACAAGTTTGTATAGTACCTTACAAACTATTCAGGCCAAACTGACTGGCCTGTACTTCCCACACACTTCATACTTCCCCTTTTGAAAATCGGTACTACATTTGCATTTCGCTAATCTTCCTGTACTTCAGAGTACTCCATAGAACTCCTCAAAATGATACCTAGGGGAACTGCCAATGCTTTTGCACACTCTACTAAGATCTTAGCATATATATACATATATATATATATTCATCATCTGGCCGAGAAGCTTAATTAGGTTTTATATTCTGCAACTGTTATTGTACAGCTTCTGTTGTTATTGTAAGATCCTCCAACCAATCACCTACCATGGCATAGCTTTCAGTTGTTTCCAATGCACCAGAGTTCTTTTTAGTAAAGACTAACGGAATTCGTTTGCTTAGGGACTCCACTATATCACAATCATCAACCTCTATTTTGCCATCTACCTCCAGTACATTACACTTGTTATGCTTAAATTTATAGAAACTAAAGAACCTCTTAGCATTGCCTGCGGAACATTATCGAGCTAATTTGACTTCAGCCAGTCTTTTGTATCCCCTAACACACCTTCTAGCTTTATTTCTAGCTATTCTACATTATTCCAGATTTTCCTCAGAGTTAAAATATTTTGGTTTCCTAAATGCCTGCTTCTTTCACTCCGGTAAATGTTTTACTTCCTTGCTCAGCCATAAAGGGTGCTTAATCTTGCTTAATCTCATTTGCCTATTAAGAATGAACCAATCCTGACCTTGGAACAGTATGTCCTTTACCATTCTCCACATTTCATAGGCATCTAAGCCCATCAATAACTCTTCCCAATTAATTTAATCCAGGTAGTTCCTGAACACATTGTACCCTTAACAAAATTTGGTGTGAATGTTTTATTGACTCCCACACTTCCAACATATAAGGAAAGCATATAATGTTGTAATCAATCTTACCGGAGATCTCTCCTATGTTTACATTCTGTACAAAATTTCCCTCATTTGTAAGCATCAGATCTAACATTTTATTTCGCCTTGTTTCATTTCATGTGTCATCTGAAAGAAAAACTTTCCTCAAAACAATATATGAAGCTTCTTCCTGACTTGCTTAAACAGTCCCCCAACAATACAGTTCTCCCGTGCACTCTCCTACTTATCTTTTCCTGCATCAACCTGTCAGTGTTTTCATTCTGGTCTGGTGGCCTATGGAATGCTCCAATCCTAAATCTTGTTCCATTCTTCAGAATGATATCTAACCACAAAGATTCTACTCCTTCACTATGTATACTATCATCTATGGAATGACATTTCATTACTAGCCTCGCATACAGGAGTATCCCACCTCATATCCTTCCCTTCCTTTGATGAGCATGCATGCTGTAGCCAGTCAAATCAAATTTTTGCAAGTTATCTCCAAAAATGCTTTCATTAACCATGCATGCATGCATGTATGCATCAGTAATGCATACAAAATCTAGCTTTTCAGTCAACATATATGTATGCAATTAAATATTTCAGAGACATATTAAAGGGTTTTAATAATGATAATAATACTTCTGGGATGACCCTTTCTAAAAACAATGGACACGCTGCTGAACACGCTGTAGATACTCGGCACGATATCCATTGGAACGACGTGGAGATTCTGGGACGTGAAACACAGTTTAGGAGAAGGAAGCTGTTAGAATCTTACCATATTAGGAAGTCGCGACCAAAGCTGAATCGTGATAGGGGTTTGGAATGGTCGATCATCTGGAGAATGGCTAATATTGACGAGCAGTAGTCATGGGGGAGGGGTGGGGGAGAATTAGGGATGTCAATTGTGATGTATTTTATAGTCTACCGTTTTTTTTTACTACGTGGAAGCTTCAAGCATGATGTTTTACAGCCTCTGCCGTGTTTTTCTGCATTGAAGTGTCGCATTCCTCACTGCTCGTATCCTGTGTTTGAAGTTTTGTGAAAAAACCTTAATTGTCTTCTCTTTTAATACACCATCTGACGACGGCGGAGCCGCTATGAGCTCCAAAAGTTCATGAATTGTTTTTAGAAAGGGTAGTCTCAGAAATATTATTATCATATATGTATGCAGTTCCCCATTTCTGTTCCTAACACTTCTAGCATTTACATAAAAACATGACAAGCCATTCCTTTCCTTGCTTGCAATACTTCTCTCTTTATCAGCTATAACTCCCCACTCCCAGCTATAACCCCATGAGCCTAGTTTCAGTGTTTCCTATTCAGAGCCTCCTCATACTTATTGCTGAGCAGTTCCACTCCTCTCTTGCTCATAAAATTATTCATGGAACGAAGTGACCAGTCCAGTAAACCACAAATGCCTTCCCTGGACACACTTTGGACCATCACCAAGGACGATGCTGAAACGGCTGCACTATAAATAAATCCGATGGCGGCGCCCATAATCCTTCCATTCTTTTCGACACACCGCAACCAGACGAAAAGATCAGTTTTGTATGCACAGATATTGAGAGCCAAGCGTCTCGGATCTATCACCGATGCCCAGAACCGAGGCATGTAAAACATTGGAACTTTGCTTCATGCAAACAACTATCCACTCTACATGATCAAAAGAGCAACGTTTCTGGTAACACACCCCATGAGAAGTATACAGACGCGACGTTCGAACGCCACAGACAACGCAACTTCGTCAGGCGATGATACATACATGATAACTCGCCAAAAACAATAACAGCACCCATCAAAACTTAAAATCTAACATTACGAGTGGCATGACAGAGTGGCAAAACGATATCAGAAACTCTGACCATGTCCGTTCTCAGCCCACACCCGTGTCCTGCTGGGAACACGAAGTGTCACTGTTGTCTGGCGGGACTTCAAGGCTGATGTCGCACGCGGAACACCGTCTACCTCATCACCTGCCAGCCGTACCGACCCTTGAGCATCACATACATAGGAGAAACTAAAATAATGGTTAGAGACAGCTTTAATGAGCACATTAGATACGCCAAACACATAACCGTTAACACTCCATTTGTCAAACACTTCAAAAGCACTCACGCGGGCAGCAACATCGACCCTAACACACTCAACACATCTATTTTGCAAGGCTGCAAAGCCGTTACAGAGTTCAGTCACCGAATCGATAGAACAGCAAGCCTTCATTAAATGCAATGACGGCATCTTGGACCCTGATGGAGCCAGTTCCATATACCGCCTGAGGAAATCACATATGCAGCAAAGAACCACGTCCACACACACACAGACACGTACACACACCTGTGTCTCATGCACCCCAGTTTCTCCCATGGAGTATGCAGTACTATCCGCTCGCACCTAACCAGAGCCCGCTGATTACTCCGCTGTGCCATATTTTTTGGCGCGACTGACTGCTTGTTACTGCAGTTCTTTATTTTTAATTTTTGTGGGGCGACACCCGTCGCTCTTTTCTCATTTCGTTCTCTTGTTGGGTGACATCCGTCGCCCCACTCGGTTTACATCTTCGTAGTGTTTCCGTTCCCTTTGTTCTGCGTGTTTATTTATAGTTCGTTCGGTAAGGTTTTTACCCCGTGATGGGGAAAAAGAGGAAAATGACAATGACCCCAGCTCGCCACAGGACTCCGAGTCTGAGTTTCCCCCACTAACCACACCAGATGACCATTGCGCGACCCCGGACTTGGCCCCTGATGCCCAACCTCTCGACACAACCATTGATGACCCACGCCGGACAATTCCCCTTGATGACGCCATGGAAGCCCGTTGCGCCTCACCGACCCCTGCTCGTTCAAAGACCACGAACCCGTCACGCAATCCGGACCAAACCATCACGATCCACGCCGCTGAACAACGCCCGACCCAGACCACGCCCTTCCAACCTGAACCAATCCAACCCATTGAATCCTACCTCAACAGTGCTGGCTCGTACATCGTCGTCAAGCCTGTCGAGGAGTCCGTTTCCTTTCGCCGTATCAACGTTTTCTGGCCGACTAAGCAACTCCTTGCCATCTGCTCCCTAGCCAATCTCGACATTGAAGCCCCTGCGAACGGAACCTTGGTTATTAAAACCCAATCCCGAGCCCAAACCAAAGCCCTCCTCCGCACCACCACTTTTTGTGGAAAATCCGTCACCATCACTCTCCATTCCAACCGCAACACCACCAAGGGCACCGTCTTCGTGCCGGAGCTCCGCTTCATGTCTGAGGAAGATATACAGGCGGAGCTCAGGCCGGAGGGGGTGACCCACGTCCGACGCATCACTTCCTTTAAAGACGGCCAGAAACGTGATACGAGCCTCCTTGTCATTACTTTCAATTCTACCACTCTTCCCAAGACCCTCCTCGCCGGCTACATCCGGTACCAAGTCCGTGTCTTTATTCCCAATCCTCTCCGCTGTTTTAATGGCCAGCGCTTCGGCCATGGCAGTAAAACTTGTCGCCAATCGGCCCGCTGCCCCAAGTGCGGCGAACCACCCCATCCCGATTCCACCTGCTCCAAGCCTGCCCACTGCATCAACTGGAACGCATCCGACCACCTGACCACATCACCCCTATGTCCAATTTGGACAAGGAGAAAGAGGTCTGCGCAGTCAAAGCCACGACCGGGGTGTCCTACCCCCAGGCCCGGCGGTCTGTCGAGGCCACCTCCCCCTCCGCCAAAGCGTACGCACAGGCGACCATCATTGCTCCCCCACCCCTCGCGTCAACACCACTTCTACTTCGATGCAAACCGACATCATTCCCGGCTTAGCTCCACTTAAAAAAACTCACACCACTTACCACACCGACACAAAACACCGTGGCTCCCAACACAAAGACCATTCCGGCTCCACACACTCCGGCAAATTCCATGAGGAATGCTAGATCCCGCAGCCATTCGGCTGCTGGGGAAATACGTGCCATGACGGTGGGCCGCCGATCGAGCCCGGCGCGTCCAGTGCCGGCCGGCGGCCACGTGACCCGACCGACACATTCCAGCGGGCGGGCATCCCCCGCGGCAGTGGCCGGCCGCCGTGACCTTGCCAAGGTCACCGGTCGGTCGGACGGCTCGGGCGGGTCAACCGCCGCCGTCCGCACCCAACCCACCAGCCCGCCTGAGCTGCAATCTTGGATACGCCATGCACCGAAAGGTGCCGACAAACATTAATACTTCATATCCCAATGTCTGTATTCTTACAATGGAATTGCTGTAGCTTAATCTCCAAATGGGCCGAAATGAAAGCATTTTTCAGTATTCTCACACCTATTCTCATCGCACTCCAAGACACATGGTTTTTGCCTACAGATACATATAACTTCAATATTTTCAATTATCCGCTGTATCGTCATGACGTGGTCCGTGGACCACATCGCAGTGGCGGGACAGTAAAATCAACAATGATTTTACGCATACACAAATTACACTTAATTCACCTTTACAAGCAGTAGCTTGTACTTTACGTTTGCATGGTAGGAATATAGATGCATGTTCCATTTATATTCCACCACACACCGACAACACACATTTTTTTACACAATTAGAAAACCTTATAGCACATTTCAAGAACCCATTCATATTACTCGGATACTTTAATGCGTATAGTCCAGCCTGGGATCAAGCACGTACACATAGAGACACTCGAGGCCGCATCATTGAACAAATTTTAGACCGACATTATTTAGTACTACTTAACACCGGAGAACCAACTTTTTTAAATCTTGATTTTAACAGCTATTGATTTATAAATATGGTCTCCGAGTCTAGCCAATGATTTTGACTGGGCTATTGACACAGACATTCATGACAGCGACCACTACCCCATCAAATTAACACCCACATTTTCAACTGCGACCGATACCACACCCAGTTTTATCCCCCGCTGGAAAATTTCGAAGGCCGATTGGACAGCATTTCATGAACTTTCACATATTCCATACAACCTCAACATTTCTCCCGTCGAAAACATCAACCAAATCACAAAAACATTTTTCGAAGCAGCTTCTACCGCTATTCCACTACCAAAACCTTTCACAAAAATAACACCAGTACCTTGGTGGTGCCCCGAAGTAGCACAAGCCATCGCAGTTAGAAAACGAGCATTTAGAAGATATTTTAGACGTCCCGATTCATGTAATTTACTTCATCGAAACCAGGAACAAGCTCGAACCCGCCGCATCATTCGCGATGCTAGGCGCCGTTCATGGTCTTCATATTTGAAACAACTCACCTCTCAAAGACCTCTAAGCAAAATCTGGCAGTTTATCCGCCGGTTGTCAGGACGCACTCCATTTAAATCACTCCCGGCCCTCAAAATCCAGAATACCACCATTACAGACCCACAAACAATAGTAAATACAATAGCGGACACCATGGCCCACAATAGCTCCGATAACAACTACAAACCGGAATTTGTACAAAATGCACAACGCACTTTTCACACCGACTTCACACAATTCGATTCTGACAACACTGAAACATATAATGCTCGTGTTCAAATTTCAGAACTGGATACTGCAATTTCCTCCGCCGGTAATACTTCTGTAGGTCCCGACAAATTGCATTATTCTTTTTTCAGACATTTATCCGACGACACGAAACATTGCATCTTGCGAACATTTAATTCATTATGGTCCGGTCATATTTTCCCAGAATCCTGGAAGGAAGCCCTCATCATTCCTATACCAAAACCCGGCAAAAACCACAGCAACCCCAACAATTTTCGACCCATCGCTCTCACCAGTTGTCTATGAAAACTTTTGGAAGGTATGATTATAAAAAAGACTGACCTGGTACCTAGAAACAAATTATCTTTTATCTCCAATTCAATGCGGCTTTCGACATGGACACAGCACAATAGATCATCTCATTCGATTAGAAACGGACATCCGCCCTGGTTAGAAAAAAAAAACATGAACACACCATTGCAGTATTTTCAGACATTAGCAAAGCAATGATATGGTATACAAACCCGCATTGATTTCCACACTTCTTCACATCGGCCTTAAAGGGAATTTAGCTCATTATTTGATAGGATTTTTGTCAGGTTCCCGTTATTTTCATCTCCGGTGCCGGTCAGCGATTTCCGAGTTGCATTTCATGAAAAACGGATTACCACACAGAAGCTGTTTATCACCAGTTTTATTAAACATCATCATCAACGATATTTTCGCCGACATGCCACCTAAGTTATCAGTCTCCCTTTTTGCCGATGACAGCGCTATTTGGTGCACAGATACAAATTAAAAGCATTGCTTAATTAGACTCCAAAACGCACTTGACCAGGTATACCAATGGTCTCCCAAATACAGTTTCACATTTTCGCCTCCAAAATCTGCCACCATGATATTTAGCAAATCACCACCAAGCACACATCCGGAAACACCGCTTCACCTCGGAAGCACTGACATACCTTTTGTAAATTCTTTTAAATTTCTTGGTATTATGTTTGATCGTAGGCTTTCCATGCATCAACACATCCAAGACGTCCAGGCCAAATGTTTTCACCGACTCAATTAATTTCGCTGCATTACGTCTTCATCATTCGGATCCGATCGTCATACGCTTTTACAATTGTACAAATCCTTGGTTCTTCCCATTATATAATATGGTTCGGTAGTTTACACCGGTGGCAGTACCACCGCTTTGAAATTTTTTTTGGACACCTTACAACATAAATTTATCCCCATAGCACTCGGTGCAATGACCAGATCTCCCATTACTTCTCTACAAACCGAATCAGGAATCGCACCATTAGCTCTCCGAAGAATGGAACAAACACTTAGGTATGCCGCAAAAATTCAATTTAGAGAACACCACCTCACACACGCACCTTTACAAATTCTCCCAAATCTACACCACGAATATTTAGGTCCCGCCGAAATGCGAACCGGCCTTACCATAGCTTCACGCTTCAAAACATTTTCTGCACAACTCCAATACAATATTCCACATATTACTGCTCTTTCTCCACCAACTACACCACCATGGCAGATGATCGAACGACATATTTTTTTTTAATCTCAC
The DNA here is from genome assembly GCA_034440615.1 of Ashinkailepas kermadecensis. NCBI lineage: Eukaryota > Metazoa > Arthropoda > Thecostraca > Neolepadidae > Ashinkailepas > Ashinkailepas kermadecensis. The sequence continues at coordinate 132,395 of JAOTOM010003239.1, forward strand.
CACCACTCCAAAATCACAACTTTGTCCAGAATACGTCAAACAAAAATTCCACCAGTTTCGTTCCCGTTATCGCCATATTCCTTTTGTTTTCACCGACGGATCTAAAGACGCAAATTACACAGGAAATGCAATTGTTTCCGGTACATACACAAAACAGCATCGCTTGCCAAACGGGACCTCCATTTTCATCGCCGAATTGCACGCCATTCTCACTGCCCTTCGCTATGTCCGCAACCGTTCAATTTGTCACCCCATTCGCCATGTCGCCATTTGTTCTGACTCAAAATCTGTTCTTCAATCTCTTTCTTCACTTTCCTTTTCGCACCATTGCCATATTTCCATTTATGACACACTTGAAACATTTCATCTGATGGGCATGAAGGTCCGTTTCCTATGGGTGCCCAGTCACTGCGGCATCCCAGGAAATGAGGAAGCAGATCATTTCGCAAAACAATCATTGCCATTACCACACATCACAGAAATCCCGCCACATTTTGACGCCAGCAAATCAACAATACAACAAAAGATTCGGCATTTTTGGAACCAACAATGGACTGAAACTACAAACCACACACAATTACGTCTCATCAAACCTGTCATCGATAACTGGACCACATCATAGCAAAAAACAGACAAGAATAAAAAGTTATATCGCGGCTCCGCATAGGTCACACTTTACTCACCCATCGATATATTTACACTGCTTCACTTCGACCTTCATGCCCATCACGCAACACTCATCTTACAGTTTAACATATTCTCCTACACTGCCAACATTACCATGAACATCGAAAAACAATTACCAACTACTGCCGTGCACACAACATCCCCTTTTATTTGCCCACACTATTAGGAGATACACACCCCTTTCTCATCCATCTCCTTTTCATTTTTTCCCGAAAAAACAGCTTACTTCAGGACTTGTAAATTTACTTTCAGAACATAATATTTTTATCTCTATTTCTATTCACGGCACGAAATAGCCTGAGCAGGCCGAAGTGCCTATCATAATACAATCAAACCCCAGTTTCTCTCCCTGTCCCTTTCGCGCGCGCTATCTCTCTCTCTCTCTCTCTCTCTCTCTCTCTCTCTCTCTCTCTCTCTCTCTTCTTCTCTTTTTCTCTTTTTTTTTTTTTTTTTTTTTTTTTTTTTTTATATATATATATATATATATATATATATATATATATATATATATATATATATATATATATATATATATATATATATATATATATATATATATATATATATATATATATATATATATATATATATATATATATATATATATATATATATATATATATATATATATATATATATATATATATATATATATATATATATATATATATATATATATTTTTTTTTTTTTTTTTTTTTTTTTTTTTTTTTTTTTTTTTTTTTTTTTTTTTTTTTTTTTTTTTATATATATATATATATATATATATATATATATATATATATATATATATATATATATATATATATATATATATATATATATATATATATATATATATATATATATATATATATATATATATATATATATATATATATATATATATATATATATATATATATATATATATATATATATATATATATATATATATATATATATATATATATATATATATATATATATATATATATATATATATATATATATATATATATATATATATATATATATATATATTATTTTTTTTTTTTTCTTTTTTTTCTCTTCTCTCTTCTCTCTTTCTCTCTTCTTCTTTTCTCTTTCTCTCTTTCTCTCTTTTCTCTTTCTCTCTTTCTCTCTCTTTCTTTTCTCTCTTTCTCTCTTTCTCTCTTTCTCTCTTTCTCTTCTCTCTTTCTCTCTTTTCTTTCTCTCTTTCTCTCTTTCTCTCTTTCTCTCTTTCTCTCTTTCTCTCTTTCTCTCTTTCTCTCTTTCTCTTTCTCTTTCTCTTTCTCTCTCTCCCTCTCCCTCTCCCTCTCCCCCTCTCTCTCTCTCTCTCTCTCTCTCTCTCTCTCTCTCTCTCTCTCTCTCTCTCTCTCTCTCTCTTTCTCTCTCTCTCGCTCTTGCTCTTGCTCTCTCTCTTTCTCACTCGCTCCCTCTCCCTCGCTCTCGCTCTCGCCCTTTATCTCGCTCCCGCTCTTGCTCTTGCTCTTCTTCTCAGTATCGACCAGGCGTACAGACAGCCGCCAGCCTCAGTCTCGACCAGGCGTACAGACAGCCACCAGCCTCAGTCCCGACCAGGCGTACAGACAGCCGCCAGCCTCAGTCTCAACCAGGCGTACAGACAGCCGCCAGCCTCAGTCTCGACCAGGCGTACAGACAGCCGCCAGCCTCAAACGGGATGCCACAGCCTCAAACGGGATGCCTGCGCTAAGGTTTTCCCGTTCCGTGGCGGTCTTCACTCACACCTCGATACCCACACACGACAGTTAATGCTGTGACCTGTGGTACAGCACCACCAGGAGCCAAACCGTGACCTGTGATACAGCACCACCAGGAGCCAAACCGTGACCTGTGATACAGCACCACCAGGAGCCACCCTGTGACCTGTGGTACAGCACCGCCAGGAGCCACCATTCTGCATCTCATTCGGTTATATTCCGACGGCAATAACACCGAAAACCCGGCGCAGAAAATAGCCCGCGGAGCAGAAGAGCGTGTCATGATATATGGAGGATATTACAGAGGAAGTATTATACCGACTCCCACACAGAACTTGCTAAGCTAGGACTTAGCGAGTCTCAGCGGAATTACAGAGTGAGCCGCGACTAGAACAGAGACGGACACGGTGGATCAAGGTTCGGTAGTTGTTAAGACGGATATAGATACGCAGATTAGAATGACGAGCCAAGTCGGGCAAGTCTGTACATATGAGATCCTGTCGATGGAGGGGGCTTAGAGCTCCCACCCGCAATGCGTTTCCATTTGTAACCATTATGACTACGTGAGCATATTGGCTCAAATCAAGTTTGACATTGTGTGAGCCCCCAGGCATTTTGTGAAGTCCCATCCCTTGTCATATCATCCATAGATCGCAAGTGTGCTTTCACACGTTCTACATGACGTAATTCGAATGTTGTTATTCTCCATGCAGCTACACACGTTCTCACTAAATACAGTGTCCATGCGGCTGCAAACGTGCCCAATAAATATAGTGTCCATGTAGGTGCACACGTGCTCACTAAATATAGTGGCCATGTGGCTGCGTACGTGCTCACTAAATATAGTGTCCATGTAGTGTCCATACGTGCTCGCGAAATGCCCGCGAAATACATAAGTGCCCATGCAGCTACATATGTGCTCACAAAATATGTTGTCCATGCAGTTGCATACGTACTCATTAAGTAAAATAGTGTACGTGCAGCTACATACGTGCTCGTTAAATTTAGTGTCAATATAACTACATACGTGCTCACTAAACATAGTGTCCTTCCAACCAATGGAAACCAATGAGGGAAGAGGGTTGTGATAATCCTGGGACAGATCCGTCAGTAGATCAGTCCTTATGATATGCGCAGTAAGGTGAACCTCGTTAATATCGATGTGTTTTCCGTTGTAGTATTAAAATACCACCCTATAATTCTCTTGATCAGTACGATATTGTGAACATTGTTGCTACGGTCTTCGAACATGCTTTAGCAAAGAAATGATATTCCGCCCTTTCCAGACCAGAAGGCTATGACCATGCCTTAGCAGGGGAATGACATTCTGTCCTTGCCAGACCAGCGGACTGCGCCCATGCTTTAGTGGAGCAGCGCTATTCAGTACACGCCTAGCCAGCGAGCAGTGATATAATGTGTAAATGGGCGCTTACAATGATATAATGTGTCGCATTTTTATAATATAATGTGTCGCATAGTTCCGTTGGCGACGCTTACACAACATTTTCGATTGTGACTACCATGCACAAGCTAATGCGAGTTAATAACCGATATTTCATAAGGTAGAGCGAAGATGATGATTCCAAGGTCACTGACCTCACTGGTCCTTTTCATGAAATGCATCGCGGGTATTGTTATGTCATGAATTATAATTAACTCACCACTGTAAGGTGGTCAGTGCTAATAATTATCCCGACCAGAAACAAACCGTCAAGCAGGCCAACCACCTTTAATGACACGTGATTTGTCATTATATTTAGCAGTGGCAGAGTGCCATCCGCTAGAGATTAGCTACGTTAAGGAAAGGGGTTAAACCGACTTATCTGACATCCAGTGGTATCAAACAAACAAGACAGAAAAGATGAGAGACGCCGGCAAACAAGGAACGTGGCGTGAAAGATCGGTGTATACACTGCATACATACATGGTATACCGACATGCATACATACATGCATACATACATATCGCACAGTAGAACGTTTGGATTGTGGACAGCATCATATCCTCCGGACGGGGTCCGCTGACCACCCGCGACCTGAAGCGAAGCGAGGCCGAGGCCCGGCGCCCAAGGCGAGACGTGGGCGTCAGGCCCGACCTTGAATGTGGAAGTGCATGTTGGAGTTTAGAGGTTGGAATATAGCATGCAAGGGGAAAAACAAGCGGCTTGGAAAACCCGAAGATGGAAAAACCAAGCGCAAGCTATAGGGAAACCGTTCGTTTTCGCCAAATGGGATCGGTTCCTGCCTACCTAGCGCAAGATAGTTTACATGTATGTGGTATGCGACAACGGAGAGGATGATAGCGTTTGGCTTCAAATAACTTGCTGTAGTTTGGTGCCATGTAAAAAGGTGAAAAGTAGCTCCAGGAGCTCCGGGTGCTCGTCGCCGAGAATGATGCGTAGCAACAGTGGAATGTGATGTTGGGCGATGTGTAAGAGAGAAGGGGCGACGCTGTAAATCATATGTAGGACAGGTAAGCAACAAATGTTCAACAGAGTTGCTCGCGTCACACCAGTGATAAATTATTCGAAATAGAGAGGAATACACAACTTACTGAACACTGAATCGACATCCTCTCCAAAGAAGTATCGACATCGTGCTTCTTGGTGCATATTTGTGAATCATTCATTCCTCGTTTCTAACGGTATTCCTTTTACAAGTATCATGCTTATGCTCACCATAACGGATCCGGGATCGTGATAACGAACATTCCGATGCGCAATTCCAGATGAAGGGATTATCTATGATGTGCTATGTTATACAATGCCAGTGAATGGCGTGTGTGTTTGTATTGTTATCGTTGATATCAGTGTCACCAAATTAGGTACCTCTCAAAACACGCAAAGCGTGAACAGTAATATGTACGCAATTATCCCAAAACTGGGTTTGCAGTACTTAAATTTTGAGAAAAATTGTTTCCATGACGATTTCGACATCCTGCTGTACTCGTTTCGACATCTCACACCTAACGAGAAATCATTATTTTAACACTGCGTCGCACACTCGGCAAAGTGGAGCGCGGCGAGGTCGGTGGAGTAGGTGATTGTGTGTGGGCTTGGTGTGTCCTAGTCACAGCCGGGCAAGACGCACCTCGTGTGTGCGTGTGTGTTGTTGGGAAAAGGACCATTTGGAGAGAAAAGGTTTAATGTGTTGTAAGTGTGTGGTGTTATGACGACAGCATATCTGGAGATGTTGTTCATATAAACTGTTGGGGAGAGACAAAAGGTAACTGGGGGGGAGCACCGGGAGGTGGGGGTGGGGGGGGGGGGGGGGGCAGATGGGAGGTCTACCGCTCGACGGGCGAGTTCATCCGCCCGCTCGTTGCCCGCTATCCCCATGTGACCAGTGACCCAGAGCAGTGTGAGTTGGAGGTGAGCGTGGTGGTCGTGATAGAGTAGACGGATAGCGTGGAGTGTGAGGTGGGAGGTGTTGTGCATGGCTGCGAGAGCGTCAATGGATGAGCGTGAGTCAGTAGAGATACAGAGGCAGTACTGACTATGATGATGGGTGTAATGATGCTGTGTTGGATAATATGTTGTAGGCAGGTTAGGATGGCCAATAACTCTGCCGTGTAAACCGAATGGTGTGGCGTTCATTTTGCTTGGCGAGTGTTGGGTCCACCGCACCAGGCGGCGCCCATACCGTCCTTGGTACGGGAGCCATCAGTGTAAAAGTATGTGTTGGGGGTGGGCCGCCTGATGTTCGAAAAAGGTCAGCTGAGCTTCGATGGGGGAAAGCAGTTCTTTGTTTTGCTGAAAGAAGTACCCGAGCTTAGATGTGTCAAACTGGGAGGAAGAAGCGGGGGAGGGGCATTTTGTGGTGTTACCCCGTGGAATTTCAGTGCGAGTGTAAGTTTCAGATGAATGGCAATGTTGCGTTTCTTTCGGTTTTTGCTACGCCGAACGGGTTGGGGGGGGAGGGTTAGAGATTGAAAAAGTGGCGGGGTGATTGTGCTATGCTGTGGCCCGAAAGTGGTACCTAACAAATTGGAGTGTTCTGCGGTGTTGAAGACCATGGAGGTGGGCCTCAGCCCGGAGACTGGTGTTGGACGTGGTGCAGTGTGCTCCGGTAATGAGGCGTAGGGTGTGATTTTGAAAGCGTTCAAGTGATGTGATGTGTAAAGGAAATATATGATCGAAGATAAACTCATTGTATTCCAGGATTGAGCGAATCAGGGCAATACACATTTTGGTCAGGGTAGCTCTGTCCGCACCTCAGTCGCGACCGGAGATGCAGCGCAGGGACTTGGACGCCTGACGCGGCGCTGTTTATGATAAGTAATATGGGGTCCTAAATAGAGTCCTTTGCATAGCACGATGCAAGATAAGTGAAGGTGGTTTAGTGAGGGATAATTTGGTCGCGATAGCGTAGCGGGGTGAGAGGTGGGGTGTACGTGGGAACACGGAAGAAAAGCATTGTGATGGATTTCGTGGGAGAGAACTGCAGTTCCCAAAGGGAGCACCAACAATCAATTTGATCCATGGTGTTCTTCATGAGATGATTTGCTCTTTCTGCCGATGGGTGTGTGCACCAAACGGCTAGATCGTCGGCATAAATTGAATATTTTAGACAGGGGACAATTTTGATAGAGGTCAGTGAGGGCGTCATTGGTCATGATGATGGAGAGGGTGGAGGATAAAACACTGCCTTGTTGGACTCATTGATCAAAATTGTGGGGCCGAGAGTAGATGTTGCCGCAGCGGACAGTTAGTGCGGTGCTCTGTTAGTGGGAAAGTTCTTGAGAAAGGTGGCCATCCTGCACTTGATACCAATTCGGCGTAATTTGATTCGGAGGGCAGAACTGTGTATATCATTATGCCGAATGTAGATCGAGAAAAAGTGCGACGGTTTCTTTTTCTTGAAACCGCGCTTTATAGAATCAATAATTTCGATGAGGAAATCAGTGGTGCTGCGTGTGGGCCGAAAGCCGCTTTGATAGGGGGAGATAATTTCGTTGTTTTCGAGGTAGACTGTGATTCGTCCATTGGCCATGAGCTCGAAGATTTTAGAGGCACAACTAGTAAGAGAGATGGGCGATAGCTCGAGGGCAGGAGGCAAGGTTTGCAAGGTTTACCGATATGAATGCTGGTGCTAGTGGACCAAGAATGGGGAAGTGCTGTCGGTCCATAATCGATTTAGTGCCGAAAGGAGATTGTCTTTTCTTGAGTGGGATGGATTTTGGAAGAGGGATATATTTAGTTCATAGAGAGTGACGGGGGCATTATAGGGTTCAGCGTTATCAGAGGTAAAGTTGCAGGTCGCGAGAGTGTTGTCAAGGAATGTGATGATGTGTTGCGAATGTTGTGTATTTGAGGAAATGTCATTGCAATAGGTGGCGAAGTGTTCCGCGACGGCTGTGCGTTCTGTTATGTGGCGTTGGTTAATTGTCATTTGTGGGAATGCGCGGTGTGGGTATCTGCCCTTGGAGAAGGAGCAATTTGGGTCCAAATTTGGGAGATTGGAGTAAATCGAGTGGATAAATTGGAATATAGTTGCCAGCTGTGCTTCCTGGCCGCAAGGACGATGTGCGAACAACTTTTGTTGTAGCCTCGCGGGCTTCCAGCCTGTTTTGTGTGGTGAGATTTGTACGAAATTTCCGCTCAACCCGCCGCCTCAGGGCGACGACGCGATGACACTCGTCTCTCCACCATGGCACGTGCTTACGGCTGAGGGGACGAGTGTGGCTGACGTGTGTTTCTGCCGCGAGTAAAATGGTATTGGGGAACGGCGAAATTGGGGGTGGAGGTGACTCATAGTCGGACGTCTCTGGTGTGGGGATGGGTGCTCTGGGTCCCTGGGGGGAGGGAGGGTCCGGGCAAGGTGACCGGGGGTCGGGGATAGCCTGGGGAGAGCGGGGAGGGGAGATGGAGGAACAGGGACGGCCCGAAGGGGCGGCGAGGGAGAGGGGGAGGCCCGAGCCCAACAGGGCGTGACGGCCGGTCGCACTGGGATTGGCGAGAATGTTTTTAAATCCTGCAAAAGTACCATTTTAACAGAAACGTTCGGAAAGAATCGGTCCCGTGCCCTTAGATCTGCTAGTGTTTAGCATTGATGAACATGTTCATAATATTCTGATTCGGACTACGGCGTGTCACGGAGAAACATGTCTGAAATAGGATGTAGCATTCAACATCTCCTCTATTCTTCTGGTATGCCCCTAAAGTATCCACATGGGTTGGTTCCCTTCATTGGGTATGTCGTGACAATTCAGTCGGTTTTACTTGATCGAAACCTGTCTTTGATGTTTAAATTCAACACTCCAGTCATGATCCCCTCGCCGTGTTTCGGACAAGACACTGATGCATCCACGATACCGAGGGACGCACGAGGCATGACGCCACGTGACCTGACCGACTGCAGCGGCTGCATAGTTGACCTGCAGTCGGCGCCATCGATTGCGGCGAGGTGGCATCGGCCAAACAGTGGTCGCTGCCGTCACGGCCACGGTGACCGAGTGGCGGCGGCGGCAGGTCGATGCGGCCCCCAACTAAACCGACCCCACGACCCGGTCCCACCTCACCGCCTCGCTGGTATCCATGGCGACCAACGTGCGTCTGCGAGACGCCGCGCCCAGCAGTGTTCGGACATCAAACGATGTTCAGGAGGGAATTATTTCGTGCTGCTGCCGCCGGGCGGCGCGCCGGTCGCCGCCGGCTCTGTCCGTGTGAATCAGCTGTACGCGGCGGCGGCGGCGGCGGCCGTATCGTCGGTCGGGCGGCGGCGCGCTGGTGCCGTCGAAAATAGGCCGCCCTCGTCAGTGTCGACGTCTGATCTGCGGCAGTCGGGTCGAGTGGCGCGCGCCACGCTGTCGCCTGTGACGAGATGTCCTTCTACCCGGACTTGTCCGCGTACGTATCGAGTCGGCCGCCCGCACCGCGGCGAGACTGGGGCGTGCTCTCGTCCGGTCTGGTGGGCGGTTTGTCTGTCAGCCCTTCTACTTGCTGGGTGTTACCTGCATTGCATCAGATTATCGCGAGTAGGGACATCCATTCAGTACGATTACGAGATACCGCGATGTGTATGTCATCACCCCCTGTGCCCATGTACCCATGGGCATTTTCCACGAGTGTGTGGGTGGTACTTGATCAGCCCACGAGTGTGTGAGTCGTACATGATCAGCCCACGAGTGTGTGGGTCGTACATGCTCAGCCCACGGTTTGCTCGCGAACTGTCCAACTCTTCTTCCGTCATCTTGCTATTGCTGAAAAGCCAAGTACATATAAGACTAAAATCCCGGTACCAAGCTTCTTCTCGGTCCACCATCAACCAGAAGTTACTGTATAAATGTAACCAGTCGCCGCCTCGCTATTTGGCTAGTCCTTATGTATGCCCAGGACGGAATTAGTGGATTTAAGTTCGGGTATGCAGCCCCATAAAGGTACAGTTGAATCTCTCCAGCCGATATCACGGACACAGGGCACTGATATCTGTCCCATATTAACTCCTAGTTCCTCCTAAACGTTATTTAGAGGAAAAAACTCTGATAACTTTTCAATTCCATGCGTCTCGAACACATGGCCTATGACCAGTTCCAGATAAAGACCTGGAACCGAAGCGTTTCTGAAAACATATTTGTTGTCTTCGGGTAGGGAATTGAGTGGTCACTTCTTTAGACTACGGGGCCATAATCAGCCGATGAGTGTTCATGAGAATCAATGTAAGTCACTAAAATCGAACAAGATCAACGCAAAGGATGATATATTTCATCTCGGAGAGCCTATCATACTGGCACCATGTGTACCTGTGATGATGTGACATTGCTAATAGCAATGACATAGTCATGATTTCATCCAGGGGGGGTCATCTGAGGAGGGCCTCTCCCTACTTAGGCACCTACTTTTACGGACCTACTCGGATTTCTGGCGCCTTATTTTCAAAATGACCCCTTTCAACTTGCACTTTGCACACAGCGGGCTCAGAACAACGGTAGGCCCCAGTGCACTGCTATGCCTCTATGTCTTCATCTACTGTTTGTCTTCACAAGTTATCATTTTGCTATACACATCAATTGAGAACGGCGGCTACACAAGTGTCCACCGTCACCACTTACTGAGCTGTCTAGTCCTGGTGCCGGATCCACAGGCATCCCTGCCAATGAAGGGCGAATGTCGGGAACAGTTAGGTAGGAAATATTCGCAGTAACGTTTGTGACTACGGCGTATATATCAATTGCGATAACGGTTAGTTGAAGCGCGTAATCAAAAATGGGTTTTTGATGAAAACCGGTTTCAATCCCGTTTCGGGATCGTCATCAGTTCATTGTATTTCGGTAAGGTTAAAAAACGACATCACGTTCACATTTGAGTTATCTACACATCACGTGACCACCACGACAAAACACTCCCAGGGTACAATTAATATATACACGACCGATGATGGAACGATGTATGGTGGTGGCTAAAAGGCAACAGTTCAACAGATGATTTGGGCAGAAAGAGAAACAGAGAGA